>CACSLK010027829.1:3522717-3536765 GCA_902706635.1 Striga hermonthica | reverse complement strand
TTTTTTTTTTTTTTTTTTTTTTTTTTTTTTTAATTGATTTGTTACATTGTTTTAGGAGGATGGGACAAATTGGATTTGAACTGTTTTTTTGTCATTTGTGTGGGTAATAATACTATGTATCGAATGCATTTTTCAATTAGACGGAATGGTTCCTCCAAAAAAACCCCAACGGGACCTTAGGATTACCCGTTTATATCATTTATTTATGCATTCTTTTGAACAAAAGAACCACCAAAATATCACATTTCAATGTAGCAGTTGTACATTATTTAGCCATCAATTTCAAAAACCAGCAGACACATATATATTATGTATGAATCTTCCCAAATCATTTGCTAAGAACATGAATATGTCCCAAATGACTTGTAAAATCATACCTCTCTGTAACAAAGTACATCATGAAGTAGAAAAGCACACAAAAATGCTCTATAATCGGGCATTTTGAATATTCGCCTTCAATCTTGACCATTTCTATCCAGATTAATTTCTTCAAGAATCACGATAAGGGCAGTTACAAATGCATAATCCACGTACGGATAAACAGTCACCCCAAATGTATCTTGCCCCAGCAGAACACTCTGCACATTGTGCTTTTTATGCATCTGCATTTAATTTAATCCCATCGAATCGAAGTAATCAAAATTTGCACCGCAAAAGAAAACCTTGATGGGCTTTTCCATATTTGCTAAAGAAGTTAGAAAAACCCGAAAAGGGTATGGGGGAATCTTACTTGGGCAATGATACTGTTAGAGTTGCCGGAGTATATTACACAAGACCTCTCGAAATAGCTGCCCGAAATTTTGAAGTCACAAACATCTTCTGACGTGTTAGCAGCCATGTACACGTGGAGCTTCGTTTTTAACTGAATCATCGAAGACTTTCTGACGCTAAAAAGCAGGTCTTTTGGTTCCGTGCTTTCACCCCGGAAAACTTGCCACCTTCTATGTGCTGACAGGATCTTGAAATAACAAAAAACAAAAATGGGGCATTTACGGAATAAAAAAAAACTACGAAAAATACCTCTATAAGTTATACAGACATAAAGGAGCAATATACAAAAAATGAAAATGAATGTCAAGAGTATATTTCTATTTTGGAAAGAATAACAAGATTCTTTTGCAATTATGCTAAACTGTGTGGATGGTTTTTAACTAATCGTATGATTATAGGAAATGAGAATGATGTCGAACGGTTAGATAGCCTAACAACAGCATTTATGTGAAAACCTGGATTAGAATTGAAAAGATATTGAATCATTTGAAAACCCACCTTTTGATGACAAAAACGATGAGCCAAGGCAATATATGCTCTCAGACCTAAATATCGGCCTATGCTAACATGAGATACATCACATGGGATCAATGATGAAGGTCAGATCATGCCCATTGGACATGAATTCTCCAAACAAAAATCCATCTTTTTGAATGCAAATAAATAAGAAGCCTAGAGTTTCATTCAGACATTTTCACAAACACCTTCCACATACAACGCACAACAAATATCTCCTCATCACCAACCAATCAAGACTCGAGACAATAACGAATACAATTACCTTTTGCTGGAAAGTAATGACGGGGTTTCCAAAGGCGTCGATGAGGACCCGGCGGTCGCGGAGGCTGAAGAGTTTCCCTCTGACGGTGAACACGACGTTGCCGTTGATGTCTGTAACTCCGAAATTTCCCTCCGAAAAGCTCAGCTTCTTCTGTACGGTGAGATCGACGGGGTACCCCACGCAGAAATGTGGGCCGAGGACGTTCACGGCCACCGGAGCCTGCATCGGCGGCGGCGGTACCGGAGCCTGGGGATAGCTCATGCCGGCCATCGAAAAATCTGTTGATTCACGAGTAGCTTTGCTCCGCCAAGCATGGATTTTTGCCTTTCCTTTTTTATATACGGCAATGGTGGAATTATTTTTCGGGGGTTAAATGGGTGTCCGGCCGTGAAAATTAAATTGTCGTCGTCCGATTTCAACTAAAAATGCGAAAACAAGGTGAAAATGATTTGTGGCGGTTAATTCTGCTTTTGCCTTGTAACTTGTAACATAAGGCTTCTATCTTTTGGAAAAAGAAATATTTTTATTTGCAATTTCTTTTTTATTTTGATCAAACAACTTTAACAATCTTGTTTACTAAATTATTCGCACACGAACGAGGTCCAACTCTAACGAACAATTCCACTAACACAAATTTTAGCTTGAATAATAAACGAACGATGTTTGAATGTAAACGAATACGGGCTCGAAATGCTCAACTTCGTCTAATTTGGTTCGATTACAGCACTATGTGACATTCAATTTTAAAATATGCATAATTGTAAAAGACTATGTCTAGTTCTCCCTAACATGCATGCAACAACAATTAAAATAAAAATATACCTATTTAGATTTTTTCATTCATCTAATTATGTTCCAATGGCAATTTACTTACTACTATGAGGAGCAATACACATACATGATAATACACAACCAAAGTTGACTAGAGAAAGAGTTTTTAACATGTACAAAGCTCATCATCATCATATACAACAATAAGTAACACGGATATCAAACAAGAAAGAGACAGATCACAAGTTGGATGCTAGGATTTCAATATCACAGAAAATAAAAGCCTAAACATAAGAGCACAATCTCTTCAATCATTTCTTGGCCTGATCGATCGTACTTAAGAACCTTAAGGTCCCCCTGAATTTCCTGGACGGACTGTGTTAATTTCCTCAAGAAGCACGACGAGAACAACCACGAAGGCATAGTCAATATTTGGGCACACGGTCACACCAAACAAGTCTTTCCCCATTAGAATACATCGCGCATTGCAGTTTTTCTTCATCTGCACAACATTTTTTTTTTTCTTACTATTTTCAATATGGATATATATGTACGCGTGTGTTAACGTGTATGCAATTTTATATACATACCTGAGCAATTATATTGTTGGAGTTTCTGGAGTACACAACACACGACCTCTCGAACCAGCTGCTTTCAATTTTGAAGTCGCATAATTCCTCGGCCGTATTTGAAGCCAAGAACACGTGGAGCTTTGTTTTCATTTGTAATATTGAAGATCTCTTAACACTGAAAAGTAGATCATTTGGTTTTGTACTTTCTCCTCTAAACACTTGCCATCTTCCATGTGCTGAAAAAATCTACAAATACATTTAAAAAAAAAAAAAAAAGAGTGAAACATGATTAATTTTAACTAATATGATCAATAGTAAGGTAAACTTTAGATTAATTTTCAATTAGCAGATTCCTTCGTTTTCATCAAAGATCAAACCAACATTTGCCAAACATAGTCAAACAATTTGGAGTTATACCAATTCAAAAGTTAAAACTATAGTCTTTTCCGATATATAAATGAATAGTTTGTCGAACATATATGTTAACTTATAATGATTTGATATTTTATAACATTAAAATTTAATATAAAATATGATAGCAATCCTGCACCCCAACCCTTTCCTCCTCCGCTCCTCGACCGTTTCGAGCTCTCCAAGACCTGCAAAGACGTCGGGAGGTGCTCCCGGCGGTAAACCTCCGATGCTTAAGTCAGTAAGGAGTAGAAGAAAGTTGTATGTAACTGTAACTCTGTAAGTAGTGTTAAGGTTTGTAGAGTGTGATTACCCCTATCATCTTACCAAATTTACCTATTTATACAAAGTTGCCTAGCTTTTTCCCCATGCTTTAATCTCCAGTCGTCCGACTACTTGTTCCATTTTAATCTTATCACTACACGTGTCTTTAATATACTACTCCTCATAACTGCTTCATCTGCTCGGCCCATATCCTACAATGGGCCTTTAAACCTAATTGCTTATCTAACCGAGCTCCTGCTAGGCACATCTTCTAAATGACCGATCTGCTCATCTAGTCCATCTATTCGGGATTGTGCAGACCTGAACGACCAACTCTACCTGCTCGAAATAATGTGTACCCGAGCTATGGACTTAATCTGTTCGAAACCATGCCTATGAAAGCCCCTTCATCTTGTGTAGTCGAGCTACTAACATTGCCGAGCTGTTTTACCAGCCGTGCTGCTAATACCTCTGCTGGACCGAGCTATGCCCAATTTAATCATTAATGGGTCAAGCTTCATCTGACCGAACTATTATCATCGAGCAGAACATATGGCCCACCTTACCGGTAATCCCTCCTCCGGTTCACCTAGCTATTCTCTTGTGTTATATCATCTAGTCCCCCCATTATCACACGGGCTATGGATTTCGGAACCAAATAGCTTGTTTGATAATATCAATAGTTAAATGAGATAACAAGATTTCCTCACAACCCCTCATCTAAGCTGTTATTCACAAAATACTGGCCGAGCTGTTTTCACAAGATTTTGACCAAGATGATTCTTTGAACTATAGACTTGTTTGGCCGACCGAGCTAAATCTTCACTCATCACCCCATCTGGACCAGGTGTAATTCGCTTATCATCGAACCATCTTCCTTTAGCCGAGCAACACTTCGTCGAACATTTTTCCGGATACTTTGGCCGAGCTCCAGTTACTAACGACAATAATTCATATTGCCGAGTTGTTTTCATAGGGCCTCAGTTGAGCAACGTTCCAAAAATGCGCCTGGGGCAACGTACATGTCTTTTCACTTTTATGCACCGAAAAGGTCAAACAACGTCTCCCAGCCATTAGATCCACTTTGATCTAACGATCCATGTCATTCCTCCCATCATAAATATCACATTTTTCTTCCTCTCTCCACTTTTCCCCTTTGAAATTCAAAGGCAAACCTCAAATATCACAAATGTGGGAGAATGGGGTAGTGGTTGCAGTGTCCAAAAGAAAACCTCAAAATCAGAAGAACGTGGATTTCCAATTATTGTTGTCCTTCCCTTGACTACCAATCTGCCCGTTTTGCTTTGTCCGAGCTAGTGTCCTTGCCTTGACTACCAATTTGCCCGTTTTGCTTTGTCCGAGCTAGTGGCAATTACGAGCAGGATTAACAAATTAAATTACCAACCTGCTCGGCTCGGTCCTACTTTGTCTGAGCAATTGAGCAAAAAAAATCGGGCTATTTGCCTTGATTCTTTGTCCGATCAACGTTTAATGGATTCAATCGCCGAGCTCTTATAAAAAATACTTCAATCAGGCTTTGATTAAGAACCCAAACCGTCGAGCTCCTACTGTTAAAACATTCGAATTGCCGACCTCCTATCCAAAATTCCTCAACCGAGTTTTGATTAAAAATCCAAATTGCCGAGCTCCTGTTATAACCCCTAAACCGAAATTGACACGTTACCCACATGGTGTCCTATCCGAACTGGCGAGCTATTATCCAGATGACCGAGCTCCTATTGCAATTCTTCAACTGTACTATGGCTAAGAAACCCATTCAACCTAAATGCCGAGCCACTAAGGGCCAAGCTGCTAATACACCTCAAAGCCGAGCCACTAAGAGCCGAGCTGTTAACATGAGGTTGAACCCTCAATAATCCTATTGTGGTGGTCGAGCTATTAATGCTACTAGACTTCGGACCTAGCTCCAGCTGCCTAAACCGAGCAGATCCTCTCCGGTTCACCGAGCTCATTACTATGTGTCATATCATCTAGCCCCTCATTATCAAATGAGCTATTGTTCGTTGAACTAGATAGACTTGTTTGAGATATCCAAGTCGCCGAGCTCTCATCGTAATTCCTCAACCTAACTGTGTTGTATTATGACTTTGCTCTTTGGATGTTCATCTTTGGTGCTACAAATTTTGAACTCGTGCTTATTGAATTAAAATTCTTGCTAAGTAGCTCGTCTCATTGCGAACCCCATATTTGCCATGCGTAAGTAGCTCAGCTACTCACAGTTATTTGCAATGGTGTTAAGTATCGATGGCTCGTTTATACTCCATAACAACTCTACTTGCAATAGAACTAAAATATCGCTAGGTATAAATGGTAGGGTTACTCATGAACGTTATGAGCTCGTCGCCCTTAAGACCCGTTATACCCTTTGAAACTCGGCCCAACTTATACCAACTCGGTCTTAAGCCATATTATATTCAGGCTCCTTTGGAGCTCGATTCCATTTCATCTTGTCACAAAATGGTACCCGAGCTCATTAAGATCTTGGTTTCACTACATCTTGTCACCGAATGGTACCCGAGCTCATTAAGAGCTTAGTTCCACGACATATTGTCCCCAAATGGTACCCGAGCTCATCAAGAGCTCGGGCTTAGGTCATTACGCGGGCAGACTGCGAGCGACCGAGTTCGTGGGTAGCTCGGACTAAAATCATCACCTATCTGGTCGGCCTCCGAGCCCAAGCTCATAAAGAGCTCGGCCTAAGGCTGTCAACCTGAAGCTTCGAAAGAGCTCGGCCCTACGCCACCTCACCCTTTGAATCAGCACCTATAGCAATTATTCTATCGAATTGTGATTCAAGAAGCCTGAACTGCCGAGTTCCTATTCCCACCCCTTGTCCGAGCTAAATTCTCGAGACTTTATCCGAGCTAGATACAAAAAGGTACCCTCGAATGTCGTACATGTCATCTCATCGCACAGTCCTTAATATTTCCTATTAACCATAAAGAAGACCCCAATTTAGCAAAAGAAGAAAGGAAAATTTTTCCAGTGTATCGGCGGGGATCCGCGTTATCTTCCCGCGACAACCATCTTGTTTTAAAATGGGTAAGCATCGTTATTCCTTTGTCTCTTCTCTACTGTTATTTTTCGCACTGTTGTTTTTTCTTTTTTCCCCCTTTTTTTTTGGAATTTTTCGGCCACCCAAATCGCTGGTTCAAATTCAACCAGCGTTTAATTTGAACTTCCCGGATGCTTATTTCAGATTTTATGGCCCTGCCATTCGAAATTTTTAGCCGTTTATTCAAATTTTTTTACCGTTCAATTCGTCTTCTTCGGCCATTTATTTCGAATTTTCCGGCTACTTATTTCAAAATTTTCAACCTTCATGCTCGTGCTCGTTGTTCTTACGACTCGTATGTTACTTGTTGTGTCGTTTGTTTTGTGTTGTTTTTTTTTAGATTCCGGCCCTCTTGGTGTTGTGACCGTGTCCTCGGCATTCGAGCGCTCCGAGCTTAGCCTGCCAGGCCGAGCAGATCCAAGCTTCAGAGCTCTACCGGGCCTCTGATTCTGCTCGTCATCAAAAAGAGACAGATGCCCTGTGAGCCGACCTTGAACTGCTCGCCCTAAAAACCGCTGCCAAGGAAGCATCTGCCCGGCAGAAGACGCGCGATAGCTTGCTTACCTCCTCCTGCAGAGCTCGGTTCCTGAATGCCTTCCGGGAAGAGCTGCTCGCTCTTTATCACGACTCTATGTCGTTCCTTGCTAAGCTCTATCATGCGGCGAAACAATACCTTCCCATTGGTGCTACCCGAGCCTTGGAGCAAGCTCGGGCCAGCGGGAATCTAAGGGGCTATGATGAGGCTGCTCTGATTCTGAACCTCCCCGATCCTGATGGATTGTTGGGAGACTCCAATCTGCCACTTGATATCCTTGGTGGGAGTCCGCCCTCGAGACTGCTTTTCAAAAGCTTGAGCACGAAGACAGTGAAGCAAAGGTAGAAAACGAGGTTAATGACCGAGCCGTGGAGGACGAAAATAAAGAGGAGCTCGTCAATCATCAGGAGGAAAATGGAGTTGCTCAGGCCGAGCTGAATATCCAAGTTACTCAAACCGAGTAGCATTCCCAAGTCACTCAAGATCCCCCTCTTTAATCCCTTTGTTTTTATTTTCGATTTTTATGTTGTGACAATAGCTAGCTCGCACTAATTGTACTCATATTTTGGAGCAGACACCTGTATGCTCAAGTGTTATTAGCTCGCTTGTTTTGAGCACTGCCTGTAATGACCTTGTGTTTCTGCTATTCTTCTCTTTGTATCTCAAACTTACCTTGTGTTTCTGCTATTCTTCTCTTTGTATCTCAAACTTGGATTTGGCATGTTTACCACGTATAAATATCTTGCCTTATTTCGCATCCCATTCATGTCACGTGTAAGTGGCTCGGCTTTGTTAATAGCTCGGCCACTCCCAGGTTCCACAAATCACAACTAATTGAATTGAGATAATGTTTAAGTACCGATAGCTCGCTTGTACATCAATATCCACACGCAAAAGTTGAACATCCTTTTAACCAAAATAATGCTAAGTATGAATAGCTAGGTTACTTGTTAGCTTCATAACCGGTCTACATAAAGTGATCGGTCTTAGCACCTTAAACGTTATAAGCCCAGTCTTGTCCGAGCAAAAACCCGGGCATCAACCTGCTCGGCCTTGTCCTAGCCAAAACACGAGCATCAACAGGCACATACCCGAGCAAAAACCCGAGCATCAACCTTCTCGGTCTTGTCCGAGCCAAATCCGAGCATCAACCTGCTCGGTCTTGTCCGAGCACATACCCGAGCAAAAACCCAAGCATCAACCTGCTCGGTCTTGTCCGAGCCAAAACTCGAGTATTAACCTGCTCGGTCTTGTCCGAGCACATACCCGAGCAAAAACCCAAGCATCAACCTGCTCGGTCTAGTCCATCTATTGGGGATTGTGCAGGCCTGAACGACCAACTCTACCTGCTCGGAATAATGTGTACCTATGGGCTTAATCTGCTCGGAACCGTGCCTATGAAAGCCCCTTCATCTTATGTAGCCGAGCTACTAACATTGTCGAGCTGTTTTACCAGCCGAGCAGCTAATACCTCTGCTGGACCGAGCTACACCCAATTTCATCATTAATGGGTCGAGCTTCATCTGACCGAACTATTATCATCGAGCCAAACAGATGGCCCACCTTACCGAGCTAATCCCTGATTCCCTCCTCGGGTTCACCTAGCTATTCTCTTGTGCTATATCAAAATAAATTTTAAAAATACCAAAAAAAATAAAAAAATAGTGAGTATCTGATTATTACCTTCCGGCGGAAAGTGACGATCGTTTTTCCGGCAGCATCAACGAGGGTATGCTGATCGTGGAGGCAGAACAACTTCCCGTTGACTTTGAACATTAAGTTGCCGTTGGCATCTTTCACCTCAAAGTTTCCCTTCGATAAAGTCAACATCTTGCGCACGATGGTCAGGTCAACTGGGTAACTCAAGCAGTATTGCTGGCCGATCACCGCCATTGTCGGCGGGCAGGAGCTCTGCGCCGCCGCTGGATAGCTCTCACCGTACATAAACGCTGTTTTGTTTCAGAATTTCTGTTTTTGAGCCAGAAGCCAAGCGACTAATTAAGTCCCAATAGATGTTTAATAATATTTAATGGTTGAATCTCAACAAGAGCACCAAAAAAAAAAAAAAATTGCAAATGAACTAATTGCGTCACAAGTTATATGGTTGAATGATTTATTTTCATACTCGGTTTATGGCAAACTTAATTGAAGGGTGACATGGTCTATTTCCCCGAGTGTGGAGCCGCGTGTGCTAATTTGTTTGACTTTTCTTTTTTTCCTGGTACAGGTAAAATATTGGATATGCCAGATATTTTTAATCCTTTTTACTACTATTTTATTTGTTTTACATACACTTAATGTTAATATGTTTACAATTACTTAATTATTGTATTAACAAAAGTTTATTTTATACGTTATTTATACAATAACAATAAATTTAATTTGTAACGATTTTGCTATGGAGCCTTCAGATGACTCAGTTTATGAAGTCATCTATAATTATTCACAAATAATATATTGATTGATACTTGTCATGCAATAGTACAATTTTTTAAATTAAAGTAAACAGATATTATCTTCGTTAGGTGGCGATTCTTTCCACGGACTGAACCTTCGTACGATACTTCCTTTGAGTGCTCCGTTTTAGATGCGGCCCAAGATGCTTAAACAAATGAGAAATTTACTCTCCAGACAGCAGGATACATAAATAATATTAAATTTACGAGCACAAAATCTTTTTATCATAAATACGTTCTTTAATAATTAACATAATTTAAATAGGTCATGTTGTTAATTAGAGTCTGATTAACCGTTAATTGTATTTAATTATATTTAATTAAGGTAGATATTATAGTCAGTTTTAGAAACAAGAAACAATTCACTCAATTAATATATTGCATGATTTTCGGGGAACGTGCATATCCACCACTTCTACCCTCAACGGTAAAGCAAGAAAACTAATTAATTCCTCTCTCTCTCTCTCTCTTAATATCTCGATCATTGTGTACAAGAAAAAAATCATCTCTCATCTCTCATAGATAAAAAAACACCGAAGCCGAATCTCTGGATCCGGGCCAACATCCGCTGCCATATGAAAAAGAAGACTTGGCCATACAAATCGGACGGCCGCCACTTCACGTTCCTCCCCTTCATTCTAAAAACTCGAGCTAGGAGCAGTAACGTCGTCCTTCGAGCAGCCATTCCGTGAGTTGTCGACGGTTCTCTGAGCGAACAATCCGTCATCACGGGCCCAGTCGAGTCGAGTTTCTTATAGCAGCCTCGTCCGCCATCACCGCTGAGGACTCAGTCCATGAGTCGACCGTCGTTCGACGTGGCAACCTAATTGTTCGTCGCGAGAAGTTCGAACGAAGTAGCCAGGACCTGTCCACACTTTAAATGTTCGTTCGGAAGAGTGTAGTAAACATATACACAAATTATACATTAGTTATAGACAGTATACTGTGTTGTTTTTTGGAGTGCGCAAAGTTGTTGGTTGAACTTTGTAAATGTCATGTAAAGTACACATTTGTTGTTTATCTTATGTATAATTATACGATTTGGATTTTGTAGTCATTCGGAATTGCGAGTTATGTTTTTATCCCGATCTAGTGTTTTTATATGTTGTTTATCTTATGTATAAATATACGACTAATATTACAGAAACTATCAGATCATGTTTATATGATGTATATATATAGTATATCTAAACATATATTCGCACTGCAAGAGCTCGATAAGGAAAATCCCATTTCGATCAATAACATAAACATGAATATACATTCACGATTTTTGGCTCAGCGTATATTCCCCGATAAATTTCAGAAAACAACACGATCAATTATTTTTTCCCAACTGATCGGTGTTTTTCTTTTTAATTTTGACTTTGTAGTTACCGTGCGTTGATTTCTGGGGATCATGCCATGAGAAATATATGGAGAGAGAGGAGAGAGAAACATATCAGATCATGCCATGCCATGAGAAATATATGGAGAGAGAGGAGGGAGAAACGTACAATCAATATATGGAGAGAGAAGAGAGAAACAAATAGATTTGATTAAATCAAAATCTCGTACTTGTGAAATTATAATCACAATACAATCCTTTTTTGATTAATGTTTGTAATGATGTATATATGTAAATATATATAAATGAGGCTACAGGTAAGTAAATTTCCCTAAACAAATCATATGCCAGGAATAAGCTTACGGCCCACTAATAAGCCCAAATTGTGGAAGGCATAACATAGTCCAAATTGGGTATAGAAGTGGAGTGCCTTAGGCCCATATGTAATTGGGTAAACGAAATTTTTTATTGATTAAAAAGTAACAACTTACTGAAATAATGATGATTTTTAATATATGCAACTATGTTATATAAAAAAATATAATATTTAATTATGGTGTGAAAAGATAGTAAATAATAACTTATAGATATAGTTATAAATACATAAATGATTGAATATTTAATTTCATACATTAATTTGTAGTCATAATTTATTTTTTAATTCAAAAATTGTGGACAAAAATAAATACAAAACACTTGTATTCGAAAAAGTGAATATTCACTTAGTTTAAATAAACAAAAATTATATTTTATTTTCTTTTATTATATGACTTGTTTTTAGTCACAAGTAGACTGGCGATAAGAAGAGCCACAATTTTTTAAATAACTATGAGACACAAAAATCGAACTTTGTATCAATCAGTCAAACTCTAAATTTCTAAATAACTATGAGGTATAAAAACCGGACCATGTATAGACGTGGCCGCAGGCCCTCGGCATGGACTCGATCCGGTCAAGCCCGTTGACCACAGGTCCGGGCCCAACTCAGATTTTAACTGGGGCGGTCTAAGTTTTTTCAACTCTGGTCCGGCCGGTCCGGCTCGTACCGGTTCAGGGTCAACGAAATCCAGCCCGTGTGTTGGCCATGTCTAACCATGTATCAATCAGTCCAAGGCTCTTAAAAGCTTTCAGACACTACTACATTGCTTTTAGGTGTCCATAATGCTAGAGTGAGTCAATGACCAGATTTGTTTTAGCAAACTAAAACTAATTTGGCCACGTTAACTAATAGGCAGGCAGAGTTTGTGACCGGACAAAATTTGATAAAATTAGAACTAAATAATGTCTAAATCAAACATGAGTCATCTTAACAAATTGCTTAAAAAACTCAAGCATTTCTTGCAATATTATAAGACCATACATACATACATCCTAATTAATGTTCTCCCTAATTTCAAAAGTCTGACCCACCCATTAAGGAGAAAAATGAAAAATAGAATCACAAAATTTGACTAATTGAGATTTTTTTTTTATTTTTTAGTTATTTAATTAATCTCTTCAACCAAAATGAGGCTAAGGCAATCAACTTTTTTTAGACTCCCAAATAACTTTGCTACACTTTTCATAATCACATATATAATAATCAATCATATTGAAAAATTTAGATCTAACTTGTAAATTTGACATTAAATTCATTAAATATATTTTTATATTGAGCAATTATACTGCGAATTAAAGTAGTAGTTATAAGTTGGGGCATTAAAATTAGCTAACTAATCCAGTTAAACATATTTATTTATTTTTCTGCAAATTGATTAGTTTTATGGAATGACCAAAAACAGAATCAAATTATTAAAATACCACTATGGTATTATTTAAAAAAAAAAAATTTGAAATTTTCGTAAAATATGAACCTAATTACACACGAGTTACACATTAATATGTTACAAATCATTAAAATTACCTTGAACTAAAGCTCTGTTGGAAAATGTCCTCAGATTAAACCGAATAAGATTGAGTGGTCATGATGGGGAAGATGGGCACATGAAGAACTAACTCATTGCATCTCCAGATATAATCTGAGCCGTCCATTTTTTCGCCCGCTCCAGTTAATAATAATAGTAATAATAATAATAATAATAATAATAATAATAATGGAACTGCAAATTAAAAAAGGTGTGTGCATGAATTAATATGAGTTAGTAATGCACGTGCCCTGCTTCTCCATCTTGCTCAACACTCACCCTGACTCAACTTCTTGCACATAATATTCCTTTTTTTTTTTTTAATAATTATTTTCTTGTAGACTGTAGTTGTTTGATACCTTTTATGTTGTGAGGGAATTTTCTCACATGTAGTAAGAGTATAACTCCCTTTTTCCTCTGGTCCTATTTATAACACGAATGCATAAAAATGGCGACTGTGAAGAAATTGGTGGCTGTAACTTTAACAGGTGAAATTAGACTGTTTCGTTTCAGTTTGGTTCGGTTCGGTTATGTGGAGTTCTAATGATGAAATTAATTTATAATAATTGATATATTAACTTAAATATTTTTATATATATTTTGTTACCTTATTTTGTCATTCGATTGATAAAAATATTTTTTAACTTCTTACTTGAATGTGCAAGATTATACTTGTGTGCACATAATTCGATCATATAAATGATAGTCAATATAGGGCATCGAGTTTTCTAATTTAAATTTGAGTTTCAACTTGTTGTTTATTTGGTTATTATATATATATTTTAAAAATAATATTAGTATTTTCGCAACAAAAGACTTACTATTGGAGATTACATTAAAATTAAACATATGGTTAATTAATGTGAAAGTGTTTAAAACCTTGCTTATATTTGTCTTCTTTTTCCTTATACAGAGACTGAGCATGATTTGTTATTTTACTTATTGTCAAATTTTTTAATAAAATTTTACAATTTGGCTATAATCTTCATTATTTTTTTCTGATAAATTGTTTACGATTTTTTTCTAATAAAAACAATACGTGCACTATTTAACTATTTGGCCCAGGGCCTACAAATTTTCAAGACCGGCTCTGACGGTATAAGCTCATTAATCCCTTTAATTTTTCACTCAAATGTTGGGAACAAAAGAATGTATTGCAAAGGCAGGTCATTCAACAATG
>CACSLK010027829.1:3430508-3447531 GCA_902706635.1 Striga hermonthica | reverse complement strand
TTTTTGTTTCTTTTTTCTCTTCTTTTTTTCCTCAAATAAACTTCCATAAGGGTGGTGGTTTGCTAACCTGTCTCCGTGCCATTGTATGCTTGCAACACTTTTTTGCTAGTGTAGAGCTTACTCAGTTTAATTGACATTATTGAATCTTTCTGATGTTGCTGCTCCTTTTCTTTTGTTATTTTCTTTTTCTATACATCTGTATTTTGTAGAATATGGTTCCGTTATTTCATCTATAAACACACATATTTTTCTCTCGTAGGAAACGATGGAGGCTATCATTCGACAGAAGCTGCAACTAAACACACAGCTGTAAAAATACAGCCAATTGCAGTCCCTTCTATTTCGGCGGATGTACTGAAGGAATTTACCAGTAACTTTAGCACCTTTTGTTGAATAAATATGTTACTTATTCCATAAGTTGTTTTCTCTTGGACATATCATGATTACATAGAAAGAGTGCTTCCACATTTTTTATATTTAATGATTGTAGCCTTTTTTAATCTAGCAAGTTTGTTTTCTTTATTCCACAAATGATTTTGTTCTGTCAGTGGTAATTGGATTTGTGTCGTCCACCCATACAAACCGGTTACAGTTCCAGAAACGCCCTGTAATTCGATAGTTTACATATGAATTTATGTCTACATTATAATTGCTAGACCATTTTATTATTTATCAACTTATACTTACTAGAACTAAAGACAGAAAAAATAAGGGTTTTGAACTTGATATACAAAATGAGATTATGATTTATCTAGTTTAGAATTGTAATGTAGAAGTGGAGTACTTTAACAAACTAAGAGTTTTGGATTGTCAAAAAAACCATCTCCTGTGTACAACCAAAATATATTACTAATGTATCCAAGCATTGCTCTTTGCTATGATGCAGTCGCTATCACATCTTTGGGAGAGTTCAAATCCATGAGCATTAACAAGCTGAAAGAAATGTTTAAAAAAATTCAATTGAAGAAATCATATATCAAGTTAAATTAAAATAAAAAAGAAATAAAGCCTTAATTGAAGTATTAATTTTTACAATGCCACTTAACTCTTTAATCTTGTTTTTACTTGAATTATAACGTGTGTTTTTCTAATTTTTTCAGCTAGTGTTGTAACTGTTCGAACCAACAAGCAAAGAGAGCAGACCGATAATTTAATTTGACGAAGTCTTATAAGATTTTTTTATTGTGTTTTAAAGTTTTTTCTTTTATTTTAAACTAAATTGGAACATTCGTCGACTTGAAAGCCTCTGACCCTGTTGCTATTTCGCTGCATTTTGTTGAGTTTTTTTCTTATGAATTGTTCGTTATGAAGATGATTCGACATTATTTTTAACTAATGTTTTTTTATCTCACCGCCGGCTTGTCTACTTCTTACCTTTTCCTTTAATCGACATTTTAGTTTACCATGCTTCTGGTTCGTTTGGAAGATATGTTCATGCACGAAAATCAATTGGAAGTGAAAAAGTAACGATTTTGGAGAAATTTGCATGTCTATCTTGGGGTTGTGTTGGTTCGTAGAGAAATAGCAGCTGTGCAAATTTTTCACTACCTATAAGAAGGGAAAATTTAAAACAAACATATAAGCAAAACTTAATTACAGAGGCTAGTGAAAAAAACAATTACTATCAGTTTTCCCTCATGTTGTGGTCTCATTAAATGTTCGCAACAAGTACCAACATGAACAATAAATCAGGACCAAGAGAAAGGAGGCAGTAGATGCTATTGCACAGACACTAAGGCACTAGAAAAAATATATCATCAGGATTTTAAATAGTAAACAATATTTTTTTTTTCTTCAACCAATTGTCCACTGCAAGAACTGAAACTGCTATTAGATGGAATATACTCCACAGCAGCACAACAATAGCTTATTTATATTACAGAAAAGGAAAGAAATATAGATTTATTCGCACAACCAGTTGATAGCTGGCTTCACTAAATTCATAATTATCTTCCATTGCTTTAAACTGATCATTATTCATGCAAGTACACCCAATAAATAAACAAACATTATCACACTAATACTATATTATTAACAAGATTACGTCACATAATCACAGTCTAAAGTCTTAATGAGATGATGAGACAAGATTTGATAATGAAATATAGCAAATGGAGCATTTTATTCTAGATAGCAAACAACTATTGCACCTGACAAACACTCACAATTTTTTTTTCAAGTTTTATGGCTAGAGCACATAATGATAAGAAATTCCTTCCTCAAATGAGTCAACTACTGCAACAAAGTAGTCAAGGAATCGGGTATAATATGCAGTAGCAAGATGAAAATGGAATAACACCTCAGTTAACGACGATGCGCAGGGAAATAACTTAAAATACTCGATGAATATTGGAAATTACCAAAGTTTTTGTGAACAGAATATTTGCATCGCTTTTACAAAATGTCGATTCAGATAACAGAATTTAATGCTTTGAATGCACAAATAAACTCAGAAGCTACCAGTGGATGCACAGATGCAACCGGAATGGCTACAGAAGCTGTTTGGTCTTGATCAGAATGTAATCTGCTATAATTTCTTGTGCCAATAAGTCCAGATGCGAATGAGAGTTGTTCCAAAGGAGGTTGCTAACCAATAAAAGCAATAGGATAATATTCACCTCTTGCACACGCAACATATCCAATATGAGAAAGAGTACATAATATCGATAGCCTTATGCCCAAACCTTTATGAACTTACATTAAGATCAATCCCCTCACCACCACTTCCATATCTTGAGACTCCAAATGAATTATGCACAGCAGAAACAATCTACAAAACCAATAACCAGAAATATAATTGTCTATTTGAGTTACAATGCCTTGCAAAAATTCATATTTTACCCGATTTAGATCAAGAAAAGTTCCGTCTCCCTGATCTGATATATTGAAGGATCCAACCATCACACTTGGACCTACTCGTTTGCCTAAAATGTGTCCAGTGCTTGACGTTGGATCAGGTGCTGCAGACACAATGAGCTTGGTATTCAGCTTAATAGTTGCTTGGCCTTGAAATATAGCATGAAAATTTTAGTGAAAGTAGTGTCCCCAAATTGAGGATTCAAGAAACAGAATCCGTCTGTACCCGAGCTTCGACCCGGCACAAGATTCTGCTGCTGTTGCAGCTGGTAAGCCATAATCTCTAACTTCAACTAATTACATAAAATAAAGTTCCCTTTTTTTTTCTTTATTATTGTTTTCTGTGAGCTGCTTCTAACAATATTATACCATTAAATGTCATCACCCATAAGGAGAATACATCATGCCTTGTTGAAATCCATATGCAACTGGTTGCTGGAAGCCATAACTTCCAGGATAAGCACCCCTAGCTGCCGGTACGCCTCCAAGGTAAGGTGTCGGATATCTAAGGCGCCCTACAAGCAATAAATATAGGCACATACACATTATATTATCAGTTGACATAAAAACTAGAAACTCAACTCACATGCTAATGGTCTTCTATGCATTAAGGTAGAATATTATTTATGAGGACTTCTACACATATGGATCAAATGCTAGAAACTTGACTCTAAAACAATGGTTCTTAAAAATATGCAGAAGGCAAAACTATTAAATTTGTACACAAATGTTGACGAAGAGACATTCCGTTCAACAACAGATGCTAGATAGAGATTTCACAAACTAGGCCACAAACCACCAACTCTAAGTTCTCTTTCCTGGAATACATTTCATAAAGTTTATAAGCCCAATTGGAAGCATAAGCATAAATGTTCAACTGCGGGATCTTGCCCAGAGTAACGTACCATTAATAGGGATAAAATATAAATATTATTCCTGAACTACTCGATATCCAAAGGATAACAGGAAAAAAATAATCCAATTATGCTATACAACATTCCAGAGGAAACTATGTCGGAACGGGTAACAAGGATACAATGAGGAAAAAGAAAGTAAAGCAGAAAGTCCTAATCATCCATAATATTTGAGATACCAATGGAAAGGAAAATAAAAGGTGGAAAGTCATAATCATCTAGAATATATGAGATACAAATGGAGTATATTACCGAAAGGAATCGCTGGAAGAGGTCTCCCAAGTGATGCCAAATTACAATTTGCACGCCTCCCATCAATAATGGGAGTCGGATCTGTGCACGCTCTTCGAGCTGATTCGGGGTCCCAAAAAGTCACCTAAAAACCCTCCATACAAACACCATTTAAGTACCCAAGTCATTAAACTGTCCACATTATATTACCTCAATCACAATAATTCAACCAAAATTCTATTTAATAACTCCAGAATATATCAACACGTCTAAAACTCTCATGCTATAAATCAGAGAGTACAGTCACCAGCAACACTTTTAAACAACAGAACGTAAGAATGCATGGTCAACAGAAACAAAATAAAGATTAAAATTCTCAGTCAAGATAACAAGAACTCACAAACCCATATCCTTTGGATCAACCCGTATTTTTGTCAGTGAAGAAGCCAAGCATTCAGAAGTCACGATTACAGTCCCTGGAGATTAATCTTTGTTGTTTTACTTCTAGGAATAATGTTCTACTCGTTAATAATCTCTTGGTTATCTTCCACCATATTGTTTTGGCTAGTTCCATGTTAGAAGACATGAAATATAGGTTGATAATCAGTTCAATTCGGAATTCATTAGATTCCATCCGTCACATTTCAAATTGAAAACAATACATTACAGTTCACCATGCAGGGAAGAACTGATAACCAAAATATACTACGTGACTTTTTGAGACAACAGATATATCACTGTGAACAAGGGAGATTACATGTAGAAACGAATAACATAAATTAAGAGCTCAATTGTGTGAGATTTTATATGAACAATACAAGAATTTATATTGCCTTTAACATGCTTCTTCTGAACGAGAAGATCAAGGATGCCAAGTAATAACTCGAACAGCCTGCAACACCATCAGTACACATACTATTCCAATTTTTAAGAAACAATTGAGATTGTGAAACTTCTTGCTTCTTTGTCAGGAGGAAATTACAAAAACCTACGAATTCTCCATAAAGTGCTCCAAATTACAGAAACCTAAGAAGTCACAAGGCATTGCTGCCCAAACCAATATAAACAAATTTAGATGAACGATTAACATGACACCACTTAACCAATATAAATCTATTTGCAGGGTCACTGAGATTAAAAATGGTCAAATCGATATGGGCACACAAATGAAGTTCAACTTCAAATTAGACAAACTGAAGAAGTTATTTAGCCAGCAAAACGTGCCGACGAGCATTCAAATCCTTATACTGTAAGAGAGGGTAATATCATGCTCTAAAAACTTGGAGCCTCTCATTCTTCAAGTAGTTTCTTTCATCTCTGATTGCGAGCTTATCCATTTTCTCTCATCTCTAATATCCAGATATGTCATGTAAAAAAAAAAAACAACCAATAAAAAATTATATAAAATAACAATAAGAACACCAGCTTGGTAAAAATGAGTTGGATACACGTGTAGATAGAGACAATTTTAGAGCAGTTAACTGCTGAAAACCTCAAATTTTACCAGTCCTACAGACAATCACATTCTTGGACTATGACTACGACGTTCATCCAAACCCTGCATTTAGAAATGTAAAGGTTAATAACGATTTCATAATTTCTATAGCATCATAAGCATTTCCATGGAAGAATTGTTACCCTTCTCTCCATTCTGATGCTTGTCTGACTCTCCATTCTGATGCTTGTCTGACTGGAAGTGCCAAACTGAGCCTCCACACTACTTGGATCAAACGAAAACAACAAATCCTGTTTCATATAGGTTAGCATATGGAAAGTTTAATACTATATTGGTAAAATGAAGTTAAGTTCGTGAATTCTTTTACCTGGAAGCTTAAGTCATTTCCAGAATATTGATTAGATGTAGGAAAAGCATTTGGTTGTTCATTCACATGGCTAGAGTTTGCATATTCCCAACTGTGATATCCCCTCCTTAAACTGGCATGAAAAGAAGATTGATCTTGGCTATTGTCCTCGCCTGAAGTGTCGAAATCCAATGAATCTTTGTCATCTTCTCGGGATTTCATCTTGGGGCATGTTGTTTTATTGTGTCCAGGAAGCCTACATAAACATTTTAAAAATTTAAAGAATATGTTAGCAAAGGTTACATGGATGTTTCACAATGTGTGTAAGGTCTGATAATAGATTTTAATAATAATAAGTGACTTTTAAGTATAGGTGAATATGAGAAAATACCTGCATTTTCTGCACCTTCTTGGTCTTTGTTTGGAATGTAAACCACTTGATCCTTTAGTTTTTGTAATTATTGGATCACGCACACCAAACTGATGCTTTTCATTTTTCTTTGAAGCATCGGTTTCATTTTCAGAAGGACAGGAGTTGGCATAAATTTCATGCATTCTATTTGTCACCCGAGCGATTGTGTCACATAATTCGCCATATCCTTCATCGCACATTGAGGCATAGTAACACATCTTGTTACAAAGGGAAATCAAAGAACCATAGCGTGCATTTTGAGTGACATCTTTACGAATTTCTGGTTCTTTTTTGTTGAGCTCGTTTTCCTTAGCATCCCGAGTCCACCTCTTCATTACACAAGTTGAAGGAATCTCTTTTATATGTTCGGCCTTCATCACTGCAAACATATGAGCACAAGGCCACCCAACCGTCTCGAATTGCAAGCAAGAGCACTCAAATAAACGGGAATCTTTATCAAATTTTATGGTAAATGCAAGATCAGGCTTTGAATACTCATATACAGTGTACATCTTGGTTGAACCAAATTCATGCTCAATTTTGCTCAATAATACAGCTTCCTTTTTAAGTTCTTCACGAACAATAAAGAACATATTTCTGGTCAAAGAATCTGCCGCATGTTTCTCGATATCTTTCAAATGAGTACTAAGTACAGGAGAGCTATTTATTGTTACAGCATTTGCCTTCGCTTCCATATACCTTAGCCTTGCCAAAGCCAAATCAAATGATCTAACAAATTCATATAACCTCATTTTAAGATTCACATGCTTCTTAAAATATGCATTCATACCTTCACACCGCTGAGTGCATTTCATATTTCCGAAAAAATGTCCCCTTAAGTATGCTTCTGCCCACTTTGAACGTTTTAAATACGTCTCGTTTACCCATGAGTTATTTTCAACTTGTTGCTTTTGGATACAATCCTTCCAGCTCCTTTCAAATTCTTCTTTGCTGCAAATTTTATCCATACATTTGTAGAAGACTTGACAAAAGCACGTGGAATGTACATTTACAGCCGCATTCCGTTGAAGGTGCCAGCTACACAATCTATGTCTCGCCTCTGGAAGAACATTCTCTATGGCTAGTCTCATAGCATTATCCCCATCTGTGATAACTGAAAGAGGTTTTTTACCTCCCATTGCAGCTACAAAGGTCTCTAAGACCCAAACGTATGTCTCTTCAGTTTCATCTGACAACAGTGCAGCCCCAAAAATTGTAGTCATGTAATGGTTATTTACACCGGCTAATATGACCAGAGGTTTCCGATAAGCATTAGTCCTGTAGGTCGTATCAAACACCAACACGTCTCCAAAATATTGGTAATCTGACTGGCACCTAGATTCAGCCCATATCAAACGACGTAATCGATTGCTTTCGTCGACATCAAACTTGAAGAAAAATGATGGATCCGAATCTTTTTTTGCACTGAAATAGGCCAAAGCACTTTCCGCATCCCCGTCTCGTATTTCTGCTTTTCGTTTGGCGTAGATACAGTTATACAAATCTTTCAAGGTAAAGCCAACTTTGTGGTATCCACCCGCTCGATGTGCAAAAAAATTCATTATCTCACTCGTACGCCAACCGACTTCATGCATGGAAATCGCTTCTACCAGATCAGACTCTTTCACCGATCGATGGGAGAACAAAAACGATACGCCCTCCTCAGTCATGAGTTCGTGGTTGTGTTTCTTTACAAATTCAGTGACAACAAACTTCTTTAGCCTCTTGTTGTACTTGACACGAAATAATGCTGGGCAACCAACTCTAGTCATGGGCCTGGGTTCTCTTGTTTTATCTTCCTTTTCTAACCACTTTTTATCACGGAACCCTTCCTTAGAACAAACCCATTTACGCATGTCAATCATACCCGAGCTTTTGTTGCGTCGTACATCATCCTTTCTGATTGAAAATCCCGTACATTTGGCATAAAAGTTATAAAAATCCCCAGCTTCCTCCTCAGATTCAAACATTTTTTCTTTTATATTATTTCCATCTACGTCAAAATCATCAATCCATTCTGGCTTATACCGAAAATGTTGTTTGTCTTTCGACGGTATTCCGGAAGTCCCAGCATTGTCCATCTTCCTGAACATCCCAAAGAAGGGTCATTAAACATAAAATTCCAAAATTTAATTTGAGGAAATATAATATCTAAGAGTATGAGTCCAATGTTGCAGCCATTTGTATGCTTAATATGAGTTTGACATCAAAACAAAACAACTAAAATATCATTTGTTCATTATTTTTGAATTCGTCCATAGAATTCTAGAAAATTTTTGCATTTGTGACATAAAAAGTTTGAAAAAAAAAAATTCAAAACACAACATAAAAAAATGTTATGTAAAAAATATATAACAGCCCTTAGAAAAAAAGAACATGGAGCAGTTCCCTTTAAAACACAAGCATAAATATGTTTCCCAATACAACCAAATAAAAATAGAATTAAATTAAGAAATACCTTCTTAGACTGAAAAATGAACGAAAAATATGAAGAATCGAGCAACCTTTGTCCGATGGATTAACGCAGATTAGGAAATGAACTGAGATATTTTTTTTTTTTTTTTGAAAGTATAGTTCGATGTCGTGGATTGGCCGTAACTGTTTATGGTAGTTACTTTGCCCTTTTTCTTATCTTTGATGACTCTTCAAATTCTCACTGGAGGTTTTTTTTTTTAATTTCTTTTGTCTTCTTTTTCCTTCTTTTTCCTATTAGTATCAAATAGGTTAGTTTTTTTTTTTTGTTACCTTGAATTTCTTGTGTGGAGTATACCAGTATTATAAACTTAAAGTGTTATTTAATTACAGATTTATATATATTTGTTAAATAATTTACATTTCATTGTAATAATTATTTGTTTTGTGAACTCAACTCATTTTTATAACTAGTACGTGGCCCGTGCGATGCACGGGAAAACAATATTACGATTGTGTCATAAGTTAAATATATAAATAACATTAATTATAATTCACCTATTGTTTTCAAAACAGGACTGGACCGAACATCCGACTGAATAGACCGACAATCGGTTTATTGTTCAGTCCGATTAACTTAAATAAAATGTTTGCTTGTAAACCTGTCAACACCAGTCGATTTTGGTGTTCGGTTGAACTGGTAAGAATAGTACGATTTTTTAAATATATTGTTATTTACTTTTATGGTCGAATTTGAAAGTTTGACTATTATTTTTGCATCAAAATTTTATTTATGTGATACTATTTATTCTTCCAATTTTTTGGATATTTATATTAATAAGATATTGGTCATAGGTTGTTGATAAGGTTTGTTTCGAAAAAATAGTAAAGAAAAAATACAAGTACATCCTATACAGTTTTAAATTTTGAACCAAGATGTGCTTTCTAAAAAATATTGATACCTATTAATAAGACCGTATAAATTTTAAATTACTATGTCAAATTTTAATTTCTTTAATGTTGAGTTATTATTAGGAAATTCAAGACAGTTTACTTTGATATTGTAATCGGCTCAAATTAATCTATATGTTAATAAGGTTTGTTTACAAACAATTTTAAAGATACAAATCTTGTACAACTATATTTTTTTTTTTAAAATTTTAAAAGAGATGCGTTCATGTTGAAAAAAAAATGTGCACAGACCTTTGTAAAATTAGAGCACAGATTTTTTTTATATAGCTACAAAATTTGTAAAATATGGAATGTATTTAATTCCATATTAATCAAAGTAAAATACAAAAATATTTTCAAAATTATTAATACACCATTTTCAAATGGGTTTGAAAAATAAAATTCATGGATATTTATAGATTTGGAATAGGAATCTTTTTAAAATTGATCTACAAATCCAATATGTAAAATATGATGATATCTTTTTAAAATTGATCTAAATATTAAAAGATGGAATGCATTTGATTCCATATTAACTAAAATAAAATACAAAAATAATTTGATATAATTAAAATGGTGTTCTGAAGTTGGTTTGAGAACAAAAAGTTAATGGATACTTGATTAAATAGAGCAGGTAACTTTATAAAATAGCTCTAAATATCTCACATGTAAAATATAAAATGTAATTGAGTACATATTAAACAAAACAAATCTATCAAAAATAATTGAAAAGGCTAAATCGATTTACAAAAATATGGACATATTTTCCTTAAGAGGTAAGTCAACAAATTTTCATCAACATATTTTAATATATATATATATATATATATGTATATATATGGACATATTTTCCTTAAGAGGTAAGTCAACAAATTTTCATCAACATATTTTAATATATATATATATATATAGATTAATGAATGTTGATATCAATTAATTTTAAAAAAGATTGGTATTGAAATAAAACTCAAGACTTTTAAAAGTATTATTTGTACCAAAATTGAGTAATTTGGTTACCAAAACTAAGTATCCATGATTGAAGGCATATTTAAATGTTTCTCATTTAATAAATAAAAAATAAAAACATAACTTGCCCATTAATTTCTAAAATCGGATTGTATCAATTTATTCCTAAAATTATGGATGCTCATTAATATGTAAAACTTATTTTTATGTTTTGACTTGAATTTATTTGTGCCTGACCATACGCGTTGTTCAAGTCCAGTTTCGAACTTGTTAATACACAAACAGAAATCTGATATCGATGTAGAAATTCAGTTAGGCTCATTTAATAAACTTTAGAATCTAAACTAAAACTCAAAACTATATACGAATTGGCCGAAAAAACGTAGGACTCAAATTTTTTGATATAAATTGCGTTAGTTGTTCGACTCGGCTCTTTAAATATTATATTCCCAAATAAAAATAAAAAATTCTGGGCTATGCATCTGGATGTGGGTGAGCTATGTGATATTTATCAACATGTATTTAAAAAAGCGTAAATGTTGTTGGTAGATTTCCTATGGCAATCTTACTATTTTATAAAAAATGCATACTTATTCCATTGAATGATATACTTTTATTTAAATTGCATTTTAAACATGTGCATTTGTTTATCAAAGTATATAAAAAGTTTGTATCATTTTGTAATTCTTCATCATTTATGTGTCTGAGCATTATTTATTAAATTATTCAAAAAAACTTTAACTGAAAAACTAATTGATACCTATATGTTAAATGATAGGTTGTAAGCTATTTTTAAGTCGATAGTTCCTGATTGAAAAACTAGCCAATATACAGAAGTATTTGATAAATTTTTTTTTAAAAAAAAAAATCGATAGAATTATTTGAAATGCTAAGTAGAGTAACTTATGAGGTAAGGTCAAACTTACTTTAAAAATTCCAAACCAAACTTATTCGAAGTAATAAGCTCATATATTCTACATCAACTTTCAATCTTATATAATTTGAGTATTTTTAAATATGTAATAACATACAATATTAACAATATAATTTCACTTAATTTCATACTTAATAATACTCGAATCTCGATCTACAATTATATTATTTCTTATTATTTTTTGAAAAATGTATTCATACTATATTTGTTGATACTTTTTTTAATCTTACCAAATTATAATTAAATGGTATGAAAAGTTAAAGAAATACTTAAAAACAAAATTATGTTATATTTGTTTGGATTTCAAATTTCTATCTTTAGTTGCTTAACGTTATTCTTAACTAAAACTTTAGTTAATTATATATTTTCTAAAGTTGATTTCGAACTAAAATCTTTAATATGGCGAATTATGTGACACGATCGCTCGGGTGACAAATAGGATGCATGAAATTTATGCTAACTCCCGTCCTTCTTACAGTGATACTGATGCTTCAAAGAAAACTGAAAAGCATCATTTTGGTGTGCGGGATCCAATAATTACAAAAACTAAAAGGATCAAGTGGTTTACATTCCAAACAAAAACCAAGACGGCGCATGAAATGCAAGTATTTTATTATATTCATCTGTACTTAGAAGTCACTTGTTAAAAACAATCATCAGACTTTACACGCATTGTGAAAGTTCAATATAAACTTTGCAGAACATATTAATTTATTTAAACTTTTAAAATGTTTGTAGGCTTCATGGACACAAGAAAACAACATGCCCCTAGATGAAATCCCAAGAATATGAGAATGATTCATTGGATTTCGACATTTCAAATGAGGATTTACGTGAAGCCCGGGATTTACAGCTAGCAGGCTATATGTGAGTTGTTATATACATGTAGCTGTTTGAAAATCCAAGAATGACAGCAACATCACAATGAATCAGCCCCCATCCAAACACCAAATAAACATAATACATAAAAATCGATAAGAAAACATTACTTTAGAAATTAGTCGAATCATCTTCAAAACTGAACAAAGAACAAAAAATCAACAAAATGCAGTGGCATAGGCACAAGATCAGAGACTTTCAAGTCTAGTGAATGTTAACTTTAGTTTAAAATAAAAGGTAAAACTTCAAAAAATAATAATAAATCTGATAAGACTTTGCGAAATTTAATTCTCGGTCTACTATCTTGGCCTCCTAATGGTGCTTCAAACAGTTACGGCACTAGATGTGCTGAAAAATACAAAAACACATTTTATATTTCAAGTAAAAATTTGAATACATTAAAGAGTTAAGTGGCATAATGAAAATTAATACTTCATGTAAAAGCAAGAATAACATTAAAGATCTACAGTAAGGAGCAGAAGTCCGATTTGTCGGTGAAGATTAAGATGTTGCAGCAGAGGCTGGACTCACAGCTTCCGAAGAGTGCGCTATTTTTCTAAGTATCTCCTCCTTGGCTTCATTTGCTTCATGGTAGAACATCTCAATAGCGACTTTCATTCTCTCCAGATATGAGTTTTCAATACTGAAATGCATCCCGTCCCGTAGCTCGTCATATAGTTGCATGAATCTTATTGTGAATAATCCACAATCATAACTGCAATACAACAATGTGATCAACAATTAATGTTGTCGTTAGAATATCTGATTCAACATAACTCAAACTCAAACTTACTGATTCTTTTGTTGTGGTGCCCAGTGCGCGATTTTCGTAGGATATTTAGAAATATTGACACTATAAGTTGTACCACAACCAATCTCTAAAGCCTCATGGAAACCCTTGAGCTTACATGACAATGTAATTTTATAAATAAAATATCAGCCAATAGAACTTCTTCAAAAAAGTAATAATAATAATAATAATAATAATAATAATAATAATAATAATAATAATAATAATAATAATAATAATAATAATGATAATAATAATAATTTCCAAACTAATTATCACAACTTTAGCACTTGAAATACGTTCACTGCAATTTTTTGGCCTAAGTGAATCCAATATCAAAACCTCCTGTCTGATTATGTCGACTACACACAAGTACCAATGACCTCCAGGATTCATTGGAATGAAAATCTATGCATTTAAAAATTCAAAATGTCAATAAACCATTACTCAAGCAATTTTACTAGCTAACTTGTCAACAATGCATCAAAATAATGGAAAGTTACCTTTTCACATTTTCTAATATCCCCTCCATATTTATCTTCACGCAAGAAATACCGATAAATGCAACCAACATCACAACCTTTTTTCATTTCAGTAATGTATTGCTAAATTAACAGAAATACGGTATGAGATGGTGTTTGGTTTTCGGTACGAGTATTTTTAAAATTACCAGAGCCGTACCAATTAATTTTTTCGGTTCGATTTGATTTGGTTCAGATAAAGTTAAATTAACGGTTATTTTTCGACTCAAAGTTATTTTTGTTCTGTTTTGAACAGTTCGAAATTGTCCGAGTTCTATGCTCAACTCTAGTATGAACAATATATTTCATAAGTTTTACAAGATTAATTCATAGTCAACTATATTTGTATTGAATCCCGAGACTCGAGTGTAGAATGTGGTGGCTACAATAGGATGCCAACCAAAGGTTATCTTTAAGAGTAAACCTCTATTCGAAATTTACATTGATATCGACTGATTAAAAAACAATAATAAAAAAAAATTAAAAAGCTATGTTCTGACACACATGTAACATGATTTATGTGTTTGGTAAACAACATAAGACTATATAGTATTTAATTAGCTTATGAGCGTACTACTTTGAATAAGTTTGGTTTGGAATTTTTAAAATAAGCAAGTATTTGACCTTTGCATTTGCACAGATATAAATAAAGTATCGTGAGTTATTTGTATGCATAAAATGATTAATTAATTTTTTTTTCACCTTTTTGCTGGCCAAATTTACAATTATTGGAGTTGAAATATTTATTTTTTAAAATTGCGTTTATCTGATTGGATGTAATGTATATTTTGGTACGTCTTCTTTTTTGTGAATTATTTATTATTTACTAGTATTCGACCTGTGCATTTGCACATATATATATATAAACAAAGTATTTGTGAGTTATTTGTATGCATATAATGATTTATGATTTTTGCCAAATTTACAATTAAAGGAGCTGAAATATTTATTTTTTAAAATTGTGTTTATCATATTGGATGTAATGTATATTTGATATGTATCTTTTTTTTGTGAATTATTTATTATTTATTTAAGAATTTTAAATATATTTTTTATTTTCCAAAAGAAGTTAATTTAAATATAACCACAACAATAGCTAATTACGTTAAATAGTCACACATTATATGGTCAGCGACAGTAAATAAAAAATTTAAAATGATTTTTGTAATTTTGAAGTGATTACTATATTGATTATCTAATAGTTAAATGAGAGGTTAAATAAATAAAAAGTAACGACTTTTGGAGGAAAAAAATCATTTTGCCACATAGGTATAATTTAATAGGTTTTATTAAATGCTTATGAGCCAACAATTATATATATATATATATATATATATATATATAGATTTAAGAATTTCAAATACGTTTTTTAGTTAAAAAAAATCAAATGCAACCACAATAATAACATCTAATCACATTATACAGTCAACACATTATATGGTCAACTGTCAGTAATCAAAAGTTCAAAATGATTTTTATAATTTTGAAGTGATTAGTGTATTTAATAATAAAATGAAAGATTAAATACATAAAATGTAACGGTTTTTGGAGGGAAAGAGGTTAAATTGCCACATAGGTAAAATTAAATACTCCCTTCTATTCAAAATAAATGTCGTTTTGAGAAGTTGCACAATAATTAAGAATATTTTTGTTGTCAATAATAACCCTATTTAATGAAGATAGAGATGAATGTTTTAAGAAAAAATGAAAAGTGAATATGAAAAGACGTAGTGTATTTATTGACTTAATGAGGGTAATAATGGGAAAAACATGTACAAAAGACTCAAAACGACATTTATTTAGTTAATAGTTGATAAAGCCAAAATGACATTTAAAAGGTAGTAGGTTTTATTAAATGCTATTGGCTAGTAATTATATATATATATATATTTGACCTTATTATTCTACTTAGCATTTCAAATAAGTCTATCAAAAGGGGAGACGTCGGTCGATTTATGCTCCTTTGGAATAGACTTGTTCGTTATTGTATTGTCTGTGTGTTGTCGGGTTTGATGAGTTGCTCGTTTATGTCCACCTTCTTATTACGAAGAGTTATTGAAGGTGAACTTCCATACGAGTAGGCGGTTCAAACCCTTTAATCGAGCAATTGATTGCCTAGTAATTGAGTCAAAGAACCGAAAACGATTGTCCCCGACTCCCTAACTCATTTATAATCAAGATAATTCTTTTGCTTTTGAATTTTCATATTGCATTGTTTTAGAATTCATAGTTGATAATTGAAACCCAAACAATTGAATTAGAATGTTTAGGAATTTCTTTTCTCTTTTCTTGTGATCGAATATCCGTACAAATAATTCGGCCAACCTTCCTTGAGAGACGATCCGGTGTTTGAATCCTTCAATTTAACTCCGGTAAAAATTACTTACAACAAATAGTAAGATTGCCTTAGGAAGTCTATCAACAACATTTACGCTTTTTTAAATACACGTTGATAAATATCGCATAGCTCACCCACATCCAGAGGCATAGCCCATAATTTTTTATTTTCATCTGGGAATATAATATTTAAGAGCCGAGTCGAACAACTAAATCAATATTATATCAAAAAGTTTGAGTCCTATGTTTTTTCGGCCAATTCGTATATAGTTTTGAGTTTTAGTTTAGATTCTAAAGTTTATTAAATGAGCCCTACCGAATTTCTACAAGTCGGAGACGATCTTAGATTTTTGTTTGTGTATTAAACAAGCACAACCACAAGTTCGAAACTGGACTTGAACAACGCGTATGTTCAGGCACAAATAAATTCTAGTCAAAACATAAAAATAAGTATTACATATTTGCTATAAATTACATGAATCGCAGTGAAATAAATACAAATATTATTAAAATGTGAATGTTGTATTTGTAAAATGAAAGTAGAAATTATTATATTTTTAGTTGTATTTTAATATATTGTGTTATCATATGTACTATATGGTACTTTATAATTCTCTAGATATTGAAAATAATGTATAAAACTCCTACATTGGTTTGATTTAAGTTTTTTTTTTTGAGTAAATATAAATATAATATTAAATTTAATTTAAAGATTTTTGTATCCATCATTTGATATTTGTATTTGTATAAAAATATAAGATTGAGATTATTGCTGCAAAAAAAACTATTGCGTTAAGATCATTTCATATATGCATTTTATAGTTTTTGAATTCTCGGACAAAAATTATCTGCCAAGACATTGAATATAAATACTATACGCATAATTTTTATCTATTCATATAACGTATTCAAAATTTAATATGCAATAATTTATTATTTAAATACATGTCTTATACCAAATTAGGAAATTCATTAATGAACAACCGTTATTAGCTATAGAAATCTAAAAAAAAAAAAA
>CACSLK010027829.1:3289075-3300062 GCA_902706635.1 Striga hermonthica | reverse complement strand
TTTTTTTTTTTTTTGATTTGGGTAGCTCGACGAGATCTCGCAGCTGCAAACTGACGAAGGCGGTTTAGCCGCCCGAATTTTCAAAAAAAATGCCTTTTTCTTGCTTTAGTTTCATTTTAATGAAAAAATACGTTTTTTTTTTATTTTTAAACCTCTATATCTCCACAATCAAGACTCATTTTCGAAGTTTTTTTTTACATAACAATGCTCTCAACTTCTATTTTATGTACCAATTGGAAAAAAATAGAAAATGCATAATTTCTGCAGTTGCTAGGTTAGTTGTCTAGGTTAGTTGTCTGATGCTGCTAGGTTAGTTGTCTGATTGTGCTAGGTTAGTGTCTGCATTTTAAGAGCTGGCCTCATTTGATCCGCCCCCTATATATATATATATATATACATAAAAAAACACACACACACACACGCACACACACATCACATCCACACTCCATCTCTCATCTCCTTTCTCTCCTCCCTCTTTTGTTCAAATGTTAAACTAAAGTTAGGGTTGGGTCGGGAAATGGCCTTCCTCGATTTTTTTTTTCCTCGGCCTCTACAGGTCAAAGTTTTGAAGGCTTAGCTCGACTCAACAAAAATGTTCAAACGCTCGAACTCAGCTAGAATTCAACTCAAATTTGGCTCAAAATTCTCAATCGAAAGTGATTATTCAAATAAGAAATTTGGCTCGAAATTTGCTTGAGTATGGCTCCCATTGAACTCGATTCAAGTAAACTACACTTATACTCAAGCAACTCGTCAACCACTCAATCTAGTTACAAAAATATACAGGCTCGAGCTGGCTCAAGTTCACGATTGAACTGCTCTCGCTAACTCCTATCATCAAGTACTATTAGAGGGGCCCCCTCCTGGCTAAGCAAGATCAGAAGGCGAACCAGGACCTCTCATTCTATGTCTCTCTTCCGGCCTTGTTTGGTTGGGGGAAGCACCAATGCCACCTAGCCTACTAACGACAATCGTAATCTTCGTACATGTATCTTGGGAATTAAGAGAGAGGTGCATTCATCCGAGCCAAGGGCTTATAAACTACGAATTACATCGAAGTTGTGTGGAATGCAAGAAAATAAAGTTAGCCCATCCAAAGAACACACAAATATATTTGCCAATGTTGTCCTAAATGTCAAGCCATTCCCTTTGCCAAGTTGAAATATGGCTACTCACATTGACAGTTGTTGAACCACTAGGATCAACCACATAGTAAGGCGAATCCTCGGAAAATTCAGCAGTCATCTTCAACCAATAGAGACTTGACTCCCGATCGATTTTCTTGAGAACCTTAAGTATCTCCTTCACCACAATCTTCGAACCTTCAGCCGACAAGTGGATTCCATCTCTGTATAATGTTATACAATTCAGTTTCACGATTCACTTGATAAGTTAAAAAAATGAAAAGGAAATGTAAATATTAATCATTTTCTTCGCGAAGTTGATAGTAAGTGTTGAATATAATTGACTTACATGAAGCAAGCATTGGCCCAATCATCTCTTTCTTGAATTGCTGTCCAGAGATTGATGGCCTCAACATCCATTTCCATGCACAAATCTACCAAAGCTTCTGAATATACACGACAGCTCTCGTTCGTTCGGACTTGATCATCGAGCCCGTCACTGATTTTTTGGTGAGAAAGAAATATCTAACTTTTCGAACAAGAAAGTAAAACTTTACTTACTATAATAGCAGACTTTATGGTTTTACCCAAATATTTCACGAACTTTCGCTTCGTTCACAGGAGGCGATGTCAGACATATTATCCGTGTCTCATCAGAAAGACTCTGAAAATTTAATGAAATGTTGTTAGAATAGTTTCTTTTTCTTTTATTCCGGTCAATAATTAGTTACTGTTCACAATCAATCATCAGAATTCAGATGCCAGTGAACTCATATCCATTACCTCATCTTATAGTATGTAGTTTAAAAAGGGCGAATAGTGTGAAACAAACCTTTATATGAACAATCATCTTTTTCATGTTCTTGATATATTCGGGAAGAGGCACATGGGAACCAAGTCCGCTTGGATGCGGATTTGTTGCATCATTACCACCAAAATATAATATAACCAGAGAAGGCTGAATAGCTGCATCCTGAATTCAAATTCAATTACGAAAAAAAAAAATAATAATAATAAAATAAAAAAATGTGTCATAAGTTCGAATAAAAACTATAAAAGGGATAACTCTTGATGTGGGTACATTATGCATGAACCACATCGATAAGCAAAATATATATTTTGATGGAAAAGCTGAACGATATATATCAAACTAGAATAATGTATTATGAATACTGTATATATATATATACCTTGGGAAAGACTATTTCAAAGATTTCGAGAGCCATCCTCGTGTTCCAACCAGCGTATCCTCTTAGTACCACATCAGCCTTCAACAGTTTTAGAAAATAGTTCATTAGCTCGTCCAACTGGATTTTGTTTATTCCTTAAGGAAAAATGGCTGATGTCCAGTTTTACTACGGACACTATTTTCCATCTTAAGTGTCTGCAAATCCCAATAGAACTTAAAGAAAACACAACACTGCTGACCACATCCCCACATAAAAATGCCGTTTACTTCTCCACAACAATTTCATTTTTTATCAATCAGAAAAACCAATCACGAGATCATCGAATACCAAGACATAGTCAACAAGAGGGATAAGCAATCAAAAGCTTCTATTAATGATAACCAAATAACCAATACCATCATTAACCGACAATTTAGAAATAATCAGAGCCCAAAAATGGAAATCATAGCTATCCCATAAGAAGTCCAACTCAAAAAAGCCCTTGGATAGATGATAATCGATCTTTTCCACTTAACTAAAGTTAAGGGTTATTTCCAAATCGGCAGCTAAGTCAAAAATTGCCAACACAGGAGCATAATCCTTTGGAAAACAAAAACATCCACTTTTCAAGTTTATAAAAATCCCATAAAATCTCTGTATCTTGACCAAACACCATCCAAAAATACAGCTAGATTCAAAAGACCAAAACAAAATGAGGTCCCAAACCATAAATAAATGAGCTCCCAACAAAGAAAGAGCAATGAAGACAACACAGCAACCTAAGTATGTCCAAAATATTGAAACCCATCAAAGAAAGAAGCAGAAAAATGGTACCTTTCGAGTGTAGAGGTCGGCAAAAATGGAACCCCAGCCACCAACGTTGTAGCTCATCTGAACTATGGATGACCCGAATAGAACGAACTGCGGGCGACCCGGACCCACCATTTTTCTCTTACTCTTCTTCTTCGTCTTATTCAGCTGCGTGTTGCTGTGTGTGCTTTCTAAATTGTGCTCCGTTTGTGCGTTAAACAGAAAAGAGAAAAGTTTGGGTTTGGGTGGGTGCAAATCAATAATTATAAAAGATTTTATTTCTTAATTCCCCAAACGAGATTTGAGTTGCCTAGCTTGACTTTACCATTATCGATGGGACCATAAATTTCAGACAGGATAATGTTTGAGGGATTTAAACTGAACCAATGATTTTTCTGGAAAATGCTATGGTCCGGTTACAGTACCATCTCGTCGAGTGTTTTAACCTTTTGATCATCTATCTTATACTAACTACATGTGTATCCAACGGTTAAAATATCCGACGGGATGGTACCGTAACGGGACTGCAACATTTCCCGATTTTTCTAATCTTACTTGCAACAAGTAGTGAAGACAATTAGATAGAAAAATATAAAATTTATTAATTAACTTATTAGTTATTTTTACTATATACTTTATGATATGGCATAGTTCGGCAGGATTAACATCATAATAGCTTGGCAAATGCACCATTATAGTAGCTCGGCAGAAGCATCATTATAGTAGTTCGGCAGAAGCACTATTATTAGCTCGATGAGCGGACCGACCAAATCCATTTGAGCAAGTGAGACGAGCTCGGCTGATTAGTTAAACTAATGAATCAAATGTGAGATGACGAGCTAATTAAGCTTGGCGGATCGAGAATGGGCAGCATGGGGGGCCTGGTAGATCAGCTCGGCTACGTGAATACCAGGGGCACTTCGTCGGGTGCTCGGCTGGAGGGTGGCTTGGCGAGATAGAAGGACGCTCGGGTCCTAGGAGTATGGTGGTTCCGTATAGGCAAGGGAGTCTATCTTCTCGCAATCGACTGAATTATAAATATGAAGGATTCTAAAGTTAGGACTCGACTACTAGAGAGGCAATATAAAAGGGGCAGGTTTTTTCCTATTATCACATAACACACTTACACAGAAAATAAGATTACGTCTCGTTATTTTGCCGTTTTACTTTGAAAACCTTATATTGAATTGAGCGTCGGAGTGTCTGCGTCGGGATCACCCCCGACGTAGTTTGCAGGTATTGAAGATCGAGAGGAGGCGATCCGGTTCGGGTTGAACCACTTTTGCGACATTTTTTTTTTTTTTTTTTTTTTTGTCGACTGAGAGTTATCTCTACATTCACTCCACGGCTTCACCACCCACTGCAGCCCACTATCCCTACATTCACTTCACGGCTTCACCACCCATTGCAGCCACCAACTCATGGTAAAGGGTCTATCACGCCTAGGAGATCTCCACGCAAAGGGGTGCCACTAATCCTCCCAGAAAAACTGCAATGTCTCACTCACACTCCTCACGATAATCAGGATCGATCCCGTGACTTCTAGCTTCAAAGGGAGTTTCACCCTCAACTAGTTATCACTTGACCTCACGCCATGGGGGCCTTTGGAAACAATTTGACTTATCATTTTATTGTATCACTTAATTTTCCATCCTTCAATTTATAACTTCGAATTAATAGCTTGTTAACTAGATTTGTACGCCAAATTATTTTCTCAAAAAATTCAATTATATTAATTAGGACAACCCAACTCGTTATATTTGAGCATTCTAATTAAAATTGAGAAAGAAAAGTCCCCAATTATTTTCATATTTGCACAGCAGCCCCAAATAGCTTTCAATAACTAGCCATCCCGTTTACCATCACAGATTCTTACAAGCAGCACAATAACTTCAACATGATTACACAAAGTATAACAAGGCACAAGCCAAAATCACACCAGTCAGAGTGTAATTTTGAATAAATTAATAACAAAAGAAAAAAAAAATAATAGAGGGAAAAATAAAAAATTCGACTCGTGTACAAAAACTCCCATCTTCAGAACAGGACACGAGGTAAAGGATTGCAGCTAAAAGCTTCAGCTTCCGCTTCATCCATCCACTCGATTTTCCAATGTGAAATATTATCCGATATGTTAACGGTGGTTTTTCCATCGGGTTCCACCGGATAAAATCGAGAATCCTTAGAAAATTCAGTTTTCATCGACATCCAATACAGGCTCGGTTTCCACTCAGCCTCTCTAAGTACTTTTAGTATCTCCTTTACAACTATTTTGCTACCTCCAGATGACAAATGTATTCCATCTCTACGTAAGAAGTTAAGAACAAACGTATAATTTTGCTATTAAGACAGTAAATTATGTTTCATGCATGGCACAAACAAATCCACGAGCAAGAAAAATCACAGCAAACAATAAGAGATTATCTAAAAAAGAAAAATAATCATTTTTGGTCTTTATTATTAGTTATTACCGTAAATAAGCAGCAGCCCAATCTTCTCTGTTCTGTAGCGCTGTCCAGAGATCAATGACCTTGATGTCCAATTTATTGCACAAGTCGATCAAAGCATCAGAATAAATATGGCACGCCTCGTTTGTGCGTTCTTGCTTATCAAATGAATTGCTGGTTTTTTGTTGGACCATTAAGAGCGTAAGACAGTAAAACTATACTTGATGAAAATATATCGACACACATTACACACTTAAGTCAAAATTAGTTACCCAAAGTATTGTTTGATCATTGTCTCGTTCACAGGAGGACACGTCAGAAAAATTATGCGCGTTAGATCTGAGAGACTCTACAAACAGTGAAAATGAAAATCAATGAATGTGTTTGCTTTATTTGATGTTCAAGATAAATCAAATTATTCACTTGAACCGAAATTTACTATAAATTCAGTTTAACAAGTATCTTCCTTAAAAATCACAGAGAATCATCTCGAAAGACCAAATTTTCCTAGAATAAGAAGAGCTAGCTCAACAATTTGCATGCTGATGAATATTTTTAGCACTAATTGTTTAAAACTGCCTCTCAAACTGAATAGCAATGTTTTCTTGCTTCATACAATAATAGCATTACGAATTTACGACAGTCACCTTGAGATGAAGATAAATTTTTTTCATGTTCTCGATATATTCCGGGAGAGGAACATGAGGGCCTAGGCCGCTCGGGTGGGGCCGCATTGCATCATTACCACCAAAATACACAATAACCAAAGAAGGTTGTACGGCAGCTTCCTGGAGCCAAATCTTAATCAAATTAAAACGTCGTTTTATAAGTAAATAGCTAATACAATTGGGGAACAATTGCAACACAGGTCGATCAAGCTTCAAGCATAATAACCATCACGGAAGTAATATCTGCAATTGAAATGATTCACACTAAATTTCTAGCAGCAAAGATAATACAGGACGATACAGTACAGTTGACTTAACAAAACAACTAATAGGGAGGTATAACTATTAGGCAGACTTAACAGCAATCGCGAAAGCTTACTTTTCCAACATATATGCATAGTTTCAAATTGAAATGGCATTAACTCTAGAAAACAACATAAGCAGCATAAAGTTTGCATTTTTATTAAAAAAACAAAGTATGACGGATCAACCCAGCATAGCGTTAGACCCGCGAATTGTACCGTTGGGAAAATCTTATTCAAGACTTGAAGAGCATTCCTTGAATTCCAAGCTCCATATCCTCGCACAATTATGTCTGCCTGGGGGAATATTCAAGGAAAAGTAACATAAAAGACCCAAAAAAAAAAAAAAAAGATTCAACCTTTACCTGGAATAAATTTTTTTCTCAAGCGAAACAGTAGAAAAATGGGGGAAAAAATAATAATGAGTATCAGAATTGAAAATTAGGGCAAAATAATTACACATTTGACTAGATGATGCAGATTATTAATTCTCATAAATAATCCCTAGAGCTAGAATGGGTACTAAACAACAAAATCTTATCACACTCAATCATTACTGCTTATGAGAGAGACAAAGGCCCAGAATATTGGTTTTTTCTTGAAATTCATACGAAATTTGAACATAGTATCAAGGAAAAAAAAAACTGGAAAATGATGAAACAAGTTCATTCATACCTTTCTATCGTATAGGTCGGAGAGGATAGAGCCCCAGCCTCCAGCTTTCAAGGACATCTGAACTATGGACGAGCCGAATAATACGAACTGTGCTCGAAGGGGGCCTACCATTGGTCTGCTAATGTGTGTGTGTGTGTGTGTGGTTTTTCAGATGAACAAATGCGAAGATTGTTCGATTGTCGTTAAGTAATAATGGAGCTCTGAAGTGAGACTGTATGTGCGTTATTGATGAATTATCAAGGGTGGCTTGATTAGATGGGACTAGATGAAATTAACCGAGATATTTTGAGTAATTATTATTTTCTTTTTCTTCATATCCGGTCGTGGGTCGATTGGTAGTCGGGACAACTAATAATGAACTTGGACAAACTCAATCACAAATGATCGATTATGACATTGACACGATCACGTCAATCAGATGTATCTCCACACAAATATATAATACGAATTAAGCTGGTCATTTACTTCAAATAACATGAATCTTAGGTTGCGTAGCAGTGAGGCCCACACGGTAATTATCTATAGGCCGATTATTCCATCTTGAGGGGACCTCAAATTTTTTTATCCCTTTTTAAAAATGTCTATTTTGTCCTCGTAATTTTTAATCATGTCTGTAAACATAAGATATGTTGATGTGTAAAGTTGGTTGAACTACTTTGTATAATCGTACTGGTAAATAATGAAAAGTCAACCACATGAATGCAATTTGACATGATGGGATTGGATGAATTTAACCGGGATATTTCAATGTTTCTTAACCCTGATTGACAGTGGGTTGACTTAGAGTGAGGACTGGTTCAATTGAATTGAATCCTTCGAGCTGGTTAATAGGAAGCCGGAGAAATTCGATCACAGTCCGATCGATTCTAGCATTGACTAGTTCATATAAACTCAATTTGACCCGATATTTATATATTTGTTCATTAGAATATTTTATATTAAAAATATAATTATTTATATGTTTATGCGGTAAATATATATAAGACAAGATAGAATATTACTAAGAAATTGAAGTCTTAAATTTAAATAAAATTTATTTATTTTTTTTAAAGATGTATGTTGTAAAAAGCAAGGAGCCAAGAACTAGATAGTGTGAAATTAAGATTAAACTTTTGAAGTAAAGAAATATCATGGAATGTATTTGTTTTTCTATTTTGCTAAAGTACCACTCTATCTTTTTTTTTTTTCAAAATCTTCCACTTCACACCTTGTAAATAGCCACAAAACGCCCAAATAAAAACTGACTAGCATCAAAATCCAGCCAAGAATCCCATCATGAACATTATTAATTGCTGCCCAGCTGCTTCATATCTTCAGCAGATTCGAACCAAATCGACCATGCGAAATTCACAAATATCAGCAACGTGACCGGTAAGTGAGCTTGGTGAATACATAAACTACATAGTTATTTTGGTATGTTACACAATTCCAAACGACCGTCTAAAACCCAACCTTTTTTTTTTTTTTTTTACACAAGACGGTCAGAATACTCTAAAAGCTTCGAACCTCATTCATCCTCATCATCACTGTCCTCGTCATCATCCTCATCTTCGTCGACATCATCATCACCTGCCTTCTGCACGTTAGAGAATTCAAGGTTATCAGTAGAGCTACAAGCAACAAGTCTAACTAAAAACAGTTCATGAAGATAACTAGAATTTCTTCTACTATCCACTGTCCACACTCAGCCAGAGCAAATGAAAACCCGAAATCATCAAATAAACTAAGGGCGTGATTGCATATGAATCCAACCGGTTTTGGTTGCATTTGGTTGGTTGAAGTGAGTTATTTTGAATAAAATTGATTGAATGGATGATTTTGAGTTCGTAATTAATTAATATTTAAAAGGTAATTACCATGTGTGAAGATGATTGATTAGTATTATTTAATTATATTTATAAAACGTATGAGAGGTGGGTCGATTTGGATTTTGAGTGAAATGATTGGAAAGAAAATAACTCAATATTAAAACCAGTTATGATCATATCCAATCACGCCCTAAAAAAACTTCTAATAATGTTAAATAGTCGAAAGAACCATTGAAAAACCGACACCGGTAAAAAGGCACGCCTAGGAAAAAAGAAGTTATCACCATATTAATAAAACATCGAATATAATAGCAAACAAATTACGAGAATTATGAATATGGAAGCATTGCTTACAAACCTGCACACTCCCCTCATCATCATCGTGAATTTCCGAGGTTGACTTCTCAGAACCTTCGCCACTCTCATCAGCAGAGCTCTCCTGTCAAATCCCAGACGAGGAGATAAAATATTGTTATAAATAAACGAGGAGAAAGAAAAACAAAAAAGAAAAATTAAAATAATAATAATACATGAATGCAAGTGTTCACCTCCTTCTTGTTGTAGGCATTCATGAGTTTTTCATACTCGGCTTTCTTCTTCGCTGCTTTAGCCTCATAAGGAGCCTTTTCCTGCGAAACAATTTCGCCAACAACAGCAAAACCACGTTTTTGCTGGCATCATACCATCGAAATAAAGATACAAACACACACACACACACACATGTATATTGGTATAATATAAATGAGTAAATGACAATGCATATATTGTGTAGTTAACTGTCAAACGCTTGCGGTATCTAAAAATTTTGTGCACCATAAACTTCAATAAAAAATGTTACTAATGGTAAAATTTAAGCAGATGTATATCGAACTTACAGCTGCACTTAACGATTTCCACTTCTCTCCACCAGCTTTACCAACCTAAAGGCAGCGCATTGGTAAAAACAAGGGTAAAAGCAAGGAAAAATAAGAAAACCCTCAACCATATGAATAATGCGAACAAACTATCGAAAATTAACAGCAGTCTGCAATTTCATACAGCCGAGACGGCTTTAATATGCGGGTTTTCCTTCTTGAAAGTTCCCCTAAACTCCTCCCTGCAAGAACAACATAAAACTTAAGACCAGCCCCACAAACAGTACAGATTGGAGACCCGATTTCTCGAATTTTCGAATACTAAGAAGAATAACACAAGTTTCATACAGGAACACAAAGAAAGCACTCGGGGGCCTTTTGGGCTTGTTTGGGTCTTTCTTGCCCTTGGTTTGCTTATTAGCCTTCTTCTTAACTGTCTTTGCAGGGGTAGCCTTTTTTTTCCCAACCTTACTGAAACAACCAAAATACACATTTTTTTTTAGTGAGAAATGTATCGTCCGATCGAAACAGATGCTTAATTGATTAAAAAGGTACTAAAGATCGACCGGTCATCAACGGGCTTCAGTGCTTCTTTAGTTTCCTTTTTCACAGCCCCCTTACTCTTGCTCCCGGTCTTCATATCTACAACCAAAACTTGCATACTATAAACACAGTCGAATTATAAACATCAAACAGTTTGTGATTAAACAATGAAGCAAATTAAAACAATCATACAAAATTGTAGCCCCAACAAATTGGGGAGAAAAGATGAACAACAGCAAGTGACCTCAAAAAGGGGAAATAAAAGCAAAGCAAACCTAAACTCAAAATTCACAAGGATTACCACAAAATCAATCACTGAATAACGAAAAACACAACAAATTACTAGAAAATAAATACCACAGTTCATCAAAAAAAAGCACTGAAAATGAAAATAAATAGCAAGATAAAGTTTACCTAAGAAGAAGAAGATAACAAGCGATCGGTGGTGAGTGAATAAGAGAAAGAGAGTTGAAGAAAATGAAGGAATAATGAAACGAAATGAGAAAGAACGCGTACTCTTCACGGGCTACCGGGCCAAGCGGTAGACAGGTTTGTGTCGCAGCCTAATACTTTTTAGACAAAAAAAA
>CACSLK010027829.1:3194633-3211691 GCA_902706635.1 Striga hermonthica | reverse complement strand
TTGCCCACATTTGCAGTCAAGTTCCTTTTTTTTTTCCATTTTTTTTTTTATTTTAAGTTCATGAATTCTTAGACACGATGAACTCGCCGGCCTCGTACCTCGGCTCGTCTAACTGGTTGTTCGAAGAAAACACGGTTACAAAGTGGACTGCCGAAGAGAACAAAAGGTTCGAGAATGCGTTGGCCTTGTTCGATAAAGACACGCCCGACAGGTGGCACAATGTGGCGTCGATGATCCCCGGGAAGACGGTGAGCGACGTCATCAGACAGTATCGGGAGCTGGTCGAGGATGTCAGCGATATCGAGGCCGGTCTGATTCCGATCCCGGGGTATTCTGGCAATTCTTTCGCCCTCGAGTGGATGAGCGGCGGCCACTCGTATGAGGGGTTGAAGGGTTTTTACGGGCCGGCCACCGGGAAGAAGGGCCCGTCTGCCCGGTGTGCCGATCATGAGCGAAAAAAGGGTGTGCCTTGGACTGAAGAAGAACATAGGTTGAACTCTCTTTTTTACTATTTGCATTCAGCTATATATTGATGATTAGTTGATGATTGATGTGTTTGTGTGTTTTTTTCTGCAGTTTTTTTTTTTTTTTTAGAAATCTCTTAATGAATGTTTGATTATATTTACTTTTTAGTCCCTCAACTTGGCATTGAAAAAAAGAGTTAATTCCATATTATCAGTAGACATGTTTAGTATATGGTTTGTGTGAAACTATTTGAATTCAGCTATATATTGATGATTAGTTGATGATTGATTTGTTTTTTATTTAATTTCATTTTTTTTTTCAAATTTTTGTTGGATTGAAATTCTCAGACAATTTCTACTGGGACTGAAAAAGTACGGAAAAGGCGATTGGCGTAACATTTCGCGTAATTTCGTGACCACACGAACCCCGACACAAGTCGCAAGCCATGCTCAGAAGTACTTTATCCGGCAGCTTTCCGGCGGGAAGGACAAAAGACGGTCGAGCATACACGACATCACGACTGTTAATCTCGACGAGATCAAATCTCCTTCGCCGGAAAAGAATAATGGACTACTCGACTCGCCGGAAAAGCAGAACTTGATCTTACAAGTTCAACAGCACAATCTTGATGGAGATGTTGTGGTCCGACCCAATTACGAACCGGACCTGAAAAGCTCCGGAGCCGTATTGGGCTTCAGCCCGATCATGGCCCACTTTCAAGGGACCTCTGGTTACGGCGGGCATGGCTCGCCGCACTTAGGGCATCATCATGGTACGGTTTTCCAGATGAATCCGAACTAGATTATTCGACAAGTTGTCTCGATTTTTTTTTTTTTTTTGTCCATATATTTTTATATATATGCAGCTTAATGAAAGAAGGGCTCTTTTCAAGTTAGTTTCGTTTTCTTTGAAGCTAATGTTCGCGCACAAACGAGTCGAACCAAAAAAACGCTTAAATAGTCTTTATCGAGGATCGATTTTTTGTGAACATACGGTGAGGAGGGAGGCCTTTTTTCGGTGCATATATCTTTCAACAGAATGAGTTCGGAAAAAAGTGCGGCGTTTAGGAGTAAGTAAACATGTGATTGAATAAATACGAAATGTGTTACGAGTTTTTAAGCCGGGAGAATGAAATGCATGCCATCTTGTATATATTTTTACTTTCGCGGTCATGGCGAAAAACTGGCAATCAATCGCGTGAAACATTTGTACGAAAAAAAAAAAGTATTGTAGTTCTTCTAGCATATCATCGAAAAATATCAAGTCGTCGTTGTTTGCAAGTATATTTGACATTCGTTTCATATGGAATTTGTCGAGCATTCATGTAATGCTTCAATAGTACGCCGCGTACGACAATGCAACGAGGGGGTTTTTTTCAGGCTTCGAACGAATAATGTTCTTCTCGTCTCGAAGGAGTCTCGAAGAGTGCTCTAGAAGCCGAGTAACAATTTTTTTTTTTTTTTTTGGGGGTAATTCATCACAACAATATGAATTACTCAAATTCAAAGTCTACTTGAATCAATAGTAATATATGTTTTATGTTTTATTAATTTGGGTCAAAAATATGGTATCACCCCACCTTATAAACTGAATCTTGAAAAGACCTCTTACAGTCCACAAAGCATATATCATTTATGAAGTTTGTGAATATTAAGGTCCCACCCACTAGCCAAGAGAATTTAGAGGGGGCAAGTCCTTTTGGTAAATGACAAATCAAACCCCACTCTTCTTTCTTTTTGCAAAGGCAGCAACTTTATGCTACTTGCACCAAAAATAAAAGCTTTACTACTTTATTTTGATGTGATATCCCCCCCTCCCTACAAGTATATTTAGACTTCATATCATATATACCTAATTCCACAACCTAAAAAGAAAAAATACAAATAAAAAAAGCAAACTACACATGTTTTTCAAGTTATTCTTTTATTTTGGTAGACAAATAAGTCAATTTATAGACTTATTTAGTTAACTTATAAACTATCTGTATGTAAATAAACTTCATTTGGTAGGATGAATATTTTTAAAAAGCACGAGCTTACCTCATACGCTTCTTTGGGTAGTTTTTAAATAAACTCGTTGAAATTTTTATTTCGATTATCAGTTAATTTTACATAACACTTTTATCATATAAGTTAACTTTTCAACTATAAGTCATAACCTATAAGCTCGAAATTTACTGATAAGTCATAAGCTAGTTTATCAATTATTAGCTAGCTTATCAGCTAATTTTACCAAATATAGTTTATATAGTTCAAGTGATAATTCTCCATTTGTGTATATTTGAAAAAGTATGACATTTGAGTAGGAGTGGTATCGTTCAGTTATCGAACCGATAAGCGTATACCGAACCGATAATGTCGGTAACCTCGAAATGCAAAACCGATAACGAACCGATCAAAGTCGGTTACCGAAAATTCGATAACCGAAAACTAGGTTCGGTTTCGATTTTATACCGAAACCGAACTGATTTTGAGCACACACACAAAAAAAAAAAAAAAAATCTAGTGTTTACTTTTCTCATCAATTTTTGTAATTTTTTCACTTCTTACCAATTAAATACACACAAAAGACTCACAAGTCCATTGAAGGGTTAAAAAGTTTAAATTTCATATATAAAAGTTAGTTTAAATATAATTAGATTACGGTTTTTGTGTTAAATGCAACTAATAAAATAATATATTGTTGAACATGCAAGAAATAAAAGTTGGGATACAACTTTAACTAACTTATCTAGTAATGGCAGCACGAGAATAGACTACAATAACGGTAACATCTTCTTTAGAAGGAGTGAGGCTGGTAAACCGACAATGTACCGAACTCTTATGGGTTCAAACTGATACCGAACCGAAAGTGATTCGGTAACCGATAGTCGGTCACCGTTACAAGTGGTTCCGTACGGATCAGTTTATTTTCTCGTCGGTTCGGTTTGATTCGATTCGGTTTTCGGTTAAAAAATGTCAGCCCTACATTTGAGTGCGAAAATATGTATGTTTATTGAAAATTATGTATAACAATCTAACTATTAGTCAACATAACAAAAGAGCAACCATTTTTTTTTCCCTCTTTCAAATTGAGTGTAATTATTCTATATTCTTGTTATCATTATTAGATTCTGATACCATTCTCTCCATAATGATCTTAATATTGATATGCAAAGTTGCAAACACTATATAGATTCTTGAAAAGGAAGAGGAAAATTAGGGCTGACTAGATCCTTGTGGCATAAAGTAATAATTCTATATATATTGATGCTCTTTATAGGTCCCTACACAAAGATACACAAAAACAAATCTTTTTTTTTTTCCTTTGCACATTAACTAAAGGTAGTTAAGAAGGCAAAAATTCTATGAAGTCATCCATAACTTTATGTATTGACACGTGTTTAATGTGTATTTATTGCAGGACATGTGTTAATACACCATTTATGGATAACTATCGATGACTCCATAAGCCGAACCATCCGATAGTTCTATAGCAAAACTGATTAAGAAGGTGCTTAATGCATATTATCATTAGCTCAAAATGATTTATGCTGTTGAATTCAAGGTTAATGAATAGTTGTCTCAATTTTATGTGCTATTGCAGCTTTTGTTTGGTGAGTGGCAGAAGTTAGTAGGACTGAACTTGAGACACTAGTGCACATCCCCAATCTTCTTTTTTAATTGAAAAATTAGATATATTACATAAATTAAAATATCATTAATTATTTATATTAAAAAAATAAAATAAAAATACCAAAATTTAAAATTTTTTATTATCTATAAATAGAGACCACATTTGATAGGTTTTTGAACACAACTAATTTTTCGTTTTATATTATGTTCACCTTGTATGTAACATGTTCATCTTATTCTATAACATGTTCATTTTATTATGTAACATGTTCATCTTATTCTATAACATGTTCATTTTATTATGTAACATGTTCATCTTATTCTATAACATGTTCATTTTATTCATCTTATTTTAGAACATGTTCATCTAAATTTCATCTGTGAAAAATGTAACATTTTCATCTTATTCTATGACATGTTCATCTTACTCTATAGCATGTTCATCTTACTATGTAACATATTCATCTAATTATAGATTTACGTCAAAATCTTCCAATAAGATAAATTAATTGTAAAAAATGATAAATTAATTGTGTTCCAAAAAATATCAAATGTGGTCTCTATTTGTAGATAATGAAAAATTGCATTTCACAAAAGGCCCTGACACACCTAGCAAGGTGTGCCAGGGCACACCTAAGTATTTGCGAACTTGAGAACCTAATTGAGAAATACAGTAATGTTTCCCTACTCACGGTGGTCACAAGTTAATATGTCCACTTTTTATGTAGCATGCACACATTGGTGATGTATTTTTTGAACATATTAACTTCACCAATGTTTGCATGCCACAAAAACGGTTGACATATTAACATGTGCCCACCGTAGGTAGAGGAGCATTACTCTTGAAAAATAACCTCGTTGTCTCGTAAAAGTTACTCACATTTTTCGTATTTTACAAATTACATCTCACTATTAGTTATTATTAAAGAAAACACATACTCGTAAAAGTTACTCACATTTTTCGTATTTTACAAATTACATCTACTATTAGTTATTTGTAAAACCAGTGACAAATTTTTACGCAATTACTAAAAATGATAAAATAAGAAATAGTCGGTTCATTTCTTACTACAGGGCACAAGGAACTCATAGGTGAGTGTGTGAATGTGTGTAATCCAACACGGGTACTTTTAGTACGTGACTTTGATTTTGTCATTTCAAGTATAACTAGTACAATACTCGTGTGCAACACGGGTATTGAGTTAAGAAATATATGGTAAACGTTATCTATACTTATATAAAAAGTCATCATATTTACTAAAATTAATAGCAAAAAATAAGTTAGCATTTAATGCTACCCATAATTAGTAGTTTTCTTATTTTTCTTATATTTTTTTTTTAAAAATCATACAATTTAATTTGTAAATACGCTTTAATATAATCATACAAATCATACAATTTAATTTATAAAAATCATACAATTTAATTTTTTTCTTTAAAAGTACGCTTTAATATATATATATATATATATATATATATATATATATATATATATATATATATATACGTATATATATATATATAATGGTACTTTTTGTAATAAATTTGAATAAAATGTGTTACTTAAATATCTAAACAATTAAAAATTTAAATGTTTAAATTAATTGATAAACAATTTATAAATCTCTATTTTATTTAAATATGTGATTTTATTTAAAACAATTTAAAATGTAGCAAAATTTATTTAGAAAATCGTGTCGATCCTACAAGTTCAACCGACTGGTGTTGACGGATTCAATAGCAAATATTTTTATTCATGTGAACTAGACTGATTATAAACTGGTTCTCGGTTCATCCGGTCGGACTGTGTCCAACATGGTTTAATTTTAAAAAGATGGGTAAATCTTGATTAATTTATTTTTATATTTAATTTATAACACAAACGTAATATTGTTTTCCCGTGCATCGCACGGGCCACACACTAGTTTATGTAAAAACATCACGAAACATAGATTTTCGCCATGTCAGAATCCGAAGCGTGAGAATCTGCCACTTAGGCTAAAAACACGTTTTGAAATAATATATAGGGAGAGATAATTTCCTTTTTTTAATCGTTAAATGTAAATATATATAGATCAAAACTGAGTTCAAGACCGGTCAACGACATACAAAAGCGTAATGGGTAACCACAAGTCGGTTCCTCATTCGCGGGATAAAATAAGCGAGGACAACCACATCCCGATTGCTTACTCAAAAGACATTAGAAGTGAAGACAAAGGGTCCCAACGGACCACGATCCATGTCGGGGTTCCGTGGTACAAGGCGCGGGTCGAGCTCTTGTTTCCGCTGATTCGTAGGCTGTCTTCAGGGGTTAGCGGCGCTATGGTGCTGGTTAGCGGCGCTAAGTCTGACGTGGGTGCCACAGTGGCGCGCTTGCGTGGATCGGATCTGGCGTGGCGCGGTTCTGTCGGGATAGCGGCGCTATGCTGCATAGCGGCGGCAGCATAGCGCGCTAAGTGACGGGTCCTTAGCGGCGCTGGAGCCTAGCTGCGTTACCATTTCGAGCGCTGGTTGTTTGCCCCTCGTTCTGTCGGGAGAGATAATTTCTTACCACCAAATAAATCTTACATTCCATCATACCAACTTAATTTTAGTTCAATGGATTTTTTTTTTTTTGGTCTTATTATTATTATTATTCAATTGATAGGATTTTTCTTGTTAACATACTACAAAAATCGAGATTTAAAACCTCATCTATACTTATATAATAAAGTATCCTATTTACCAAATTTAGTAGGTTGAAAAGTCAACGTAATTAATGCATTGCTATTTCTATCCAGAATTTTATTTAATTATTTTATTTATTTGTATTATATCCCATAAAATCAGTTTAAGAAAAAATAAATCCCATAACATCCGATAAGTAAAAAAAAAAATACGTAAAATCTTTACTAAAAGGAAAAATACTTTATTTGTTTGTCTTATTCCATAATAACATTGATTTAGTAAAAAAAAATCCCATAAAATCGGTGAAATCAAATTGTACGTAAAGTCTATTTATACTAAAAAAAAAAAGGCAGATTCAAAATTCTTTATCTAATTCCTTATCTAATTTCTGTTTAAAGCATTTTATTTAATATTTATTTTAATGAAATATTGGATAGGATTGTTGGATATGAGTCAATTTTGAAATCGCGTTGTTTGGCATGAAAGGATTATCCGCGTTCTATATCTGTCTAAAGCATATTATTTAATATTATTTAATTAATTTATTTAATATTTAATTATTTTATCTATTACAACAGTTTTGTCAAAAAAAAAAAAAATTGAACAAAAAAAGGCACGAGATTAATTACATTCTTACAACATGTTTTCTGTACTTTCAAACTGTCTTTCCCGGAGGAGATAACAAAATATTCGAAACTCCAAGGAAAGAGGCCTGCACCCCTATCCACTACAAAAAATTTGTGGGTGGACGTAAATATTTAACAATGTTGTTTCAAGTTCCTTAAATAATACTATAACTATGCTTTTGAAATATAATTTGTTTTATGGGTGACGTAAATATGTTGTTTAAAGTTCCCTATAATAATATTTTAAAAACTATGTTGTTTAAAGTTCCTTAAATATTATTATATTTAAAGTATACCCATGTTGTAATATATTAAAGTAAAAACAATGTTGGAACTTGGAAGACTTTGGAATTATCTAATTTCGAATTATCTAAATTAATTAATTTAAATGTTTAATCCCATTAAATCTTCAATCCATGGAGTATTTTTACTAATCCCGTGAGCATGTTGTTTTGTTATTGTAATCAATTTATACACTATTTTACTAATAAACTATTTAATATCTGTGTACAATGATGTCTTTAATAATATATGATTGTTTCTTTGTCGAATACTATTTTATTGTATAATTTTCCAGCATATTATAAAACTTTTATTGAATATTGCATCTTATAATATAATATTCCCCAAATAAATATATCATGTGTCTCGCACAAGTCCCGTACTATATATATCTCGTACATTTTTTTATTCATTTATATAACTATAAAGCTGGATAATTAACCTTAAAATTGTGCACTCCGTACATCGCACGAGCTCTGGACTAGTTTTCATATTAGAACCAGTAACCAAGATAATTTTGATATAGCCACATTGGCCCATAACGGTCTGTATCATCACGGTTCGAAAACTATCAAGTCGACTTCAACAAATTCGACTCCGCCAGTAAGGCTCCACAATACTCACGGTCAAGGATCCCGACTCTCGTCTGAGTCGACATGTACCTGTCAACTAACATAAGTCGATTTCTGTCAAGACGACGGTCAGACGTATCGGGATCCACGTTTGGGCGCGACCCAGTCGACTCGACTCGATATTTCGGGTCGACTGAAGGAGTCTTGCAGCTCGTAGTTCTCGACAGCTTGGATATCTCAGCGTATTAAGAGAGAGTTGAGGATAAGAAGGAAGTTGAGGAAGGATCTAGATGCTGACTAGGAAGTAGGCAGAATACGAACCGACCAGGGTATTCCGGACATTTCCAGTAAGTCGGCCGGGGCACTTTGGGGACTTCAGATAAATTTTGCACTTCTATATAAAGGACTGAGGTAATCCCAAAACCCTAACTCCCATTCATTCTATACTTTCTCCATTACGGCTGCTGCTCCCACAGGGCAACTCTCTTCATTCCTTTCACATACTGACTTGAGCGTCGGAGGCTCTACGCCGGAAACCCCTCCGGCGTTGAGTTCTTGTAGGTGTTCTTGCGGCTCAACAACGGTTCGAACGCCATCACATCAGATCTAAGCTCATTCGCACCGGTTCATTCCAGATGCGGACGTTTTCCCATTGGGCCGTTCCAGATTTGAGAAGAGACCCATCAAATTTATTGAAGAACTATTAGGTAAGCCAATAATTTTCTTGCGTAAAAATCACAAAATAATCACATCCCTATATATAATTTCTGAATGCGCTGAGGCTACGTGGCTGCTTCTGGTGCTTCGTAATCCTACTTGACGAAGAATCATACTTCGTAATTAAGTTTTGACAAATAATATTGATATATTAATAATTAATATTCTAGATTCGGACATTCCATAAATATTATTTAGCTAACTTAGGTATTTTAATATCACTTGTACAAATATAACCCTATAATTATTTATAATTTTACATAGTGAGGCACTAAGTGACTAATATATCCCTGACTTTTGATTTGTTTCCTTCAATTAGCTATTGAATTTTAAGTGTATTTTAAAAGTTAATAATTTTTGTATTTCTTATCGGTTTTACATATATAATATATCAAATTAATCATCTTTTGATGATCTTCGATTCGATATCCATATTGTATATATGAAATAAATAAATATATTTATCTTTATAATAATAAAAAATAATTATATTTATTAAATTCATTAGAAAAATAAAATTATTTCTCAATTCATATATTTATGTGTAATGTAGTTATATGTTGTAAGTTAAAAAATTATTATAATATAACACAGGTAGGTCGCACAAATAAAAAGTGTCATACTAAATATATAATAATATATATATATATTTATAAAAGATATTTAAATTATCAATTATTTTTTCTCATTAATTTTAGATTTTAAGGAAAAAAAAATAGCAAGCACTCGTGTAATACACGGCCGTTGTACTAATAAATTAGATAGGCAAACTAAAAACTCTTTTATCTTAACGTGATCAAAAGAATATAAAATCTTGGCAATTGGTAGGTGAGCAAGTCCGATTAGATGTATACCTGCGTGCGTTAAGAAGCTTTTCTTTTTCCTAATTAGTCATCATTATTGTGGGCCGTGGAGTTGGACCCATGATCTTAGATGCCTAGCAAGCCCACTAATATCATAACCATAGAAAATGGGCCAAAATTGTCTAATTACAAGCAGCCCATTTTCCTAAATGGTACTTATCAGAATTGTCCTGCGTTTTCGAAAACATATTATAATAGCAATTATGAGCCCAAATGAAAAGTTGCTTCCATTTTGTTTTTTGCCGACCAAACAATCATTTACACGTTTCTAAGAAAAAAATATTAAATTGTTTGCAGATTTCAGCAAAATTTTGGTGACACGAACAAGTGATATTATATATATATATAAAATATAAATAGATAGAATTATATTATAATGGTGATAATTACTCATTTAGCTTAGATTCATTTGTAACTGTAACATGTAGAACCAACAGAAGACACGTGATAAGACAATTTAATTTAAAATTAAGGTTGCACTAATCATTAATCATCATTATTATTAGAAATGTTTAAATTCCACTAATCATTATCATTATTATTATTATTATTAGAATGTTAAAATTGCACCAATTTGTTCGAGCTTCCATTAGTTAATTATAGTCACAACTGAATCAACATCATTAAGGTGAAATGCTACAGTGTCCTGCTGTGGAATCATTCCGTCGGGATTTGTAACCGTTAGATCATCATGTAACCGTCGTGCATAGTTGATTTAACGGTTACAAACCCCGACGGACTCGCTTCGCTTCGTTTGTCGACCCAACAAACTTTTCGAAGCGCTCAACACCCAGCTTATAGTAAAGGCTACGAGACCGTAGAATCTCCCAATCATTAAGACATCTTTTATAAGGCGCACATCCAATCAAAGAAAAGTATTTTCAGTAAACTTATATTTATTTTAATAAATTATAGATATATATCTCATAATATAAATATAAAAATTTCATTATTAAGTCAAATTACCTAATAACTAGACCATGTATAAATTACTAAAATATATAATTATAAATATTTTTTTTTGGAGAGTATAAAAGTCAATAAAAAAAATGTCACATGGTTTACCGTAAGCAAATTGAGTCGCCTTTGGCTGCTTCTCGTGATGCATTGTATATATTTGTATTGTATTTATAAGTTATAACCCGCCTAATATGGTAAATAAAATTAATAAAAAAATAAAATGAATATCCAATGTGACAAAGATACTTTTGTCTTTTGTGCATATATTTTTGGATAGCTATACAATTTTGAATGATTAATTAATTAATTGACAATCTAACTTCAAATTGGCCTACTCTTCTAGTTAATATAATTTTCATATTTCTTTACATTTTTCATCTTCCATTTATTATTATTATTATCATTATTATTATTATTATTATTATTATTATTATTATAAGATTATAATGAGGGTTGATTTTTATTATTATTATTATATTGTTAACTTTTTTTTTTTAGTTTTTTTTATTAATGATTAATTAATAGTACTATATACAATGATTGAGAAAGGGATTGAGACGGGCAAATCTGCTCGACATGATAAGTACCATTTAGGATTATAATGAGGGTTGCATTGCTTTTATAACCTCAAGAAGAATTTCGCAAATACTTAAGTGCGCCCTGACACACCTAGAAAGGTATATCAAGGCAGTTTAAAATGAACATTTTACACAATAAAATGAACATGTTACACATGTGTTTACACATGTTCATTTTATTGTATAACATGTTCATTTTAAACTGTCTTGACACACTTTGCTAGATGTGCTAGAACGCACGGTAGTAACACTGGAATAATTCAACTTGCTCTTATTTTGTTCCATATATTAATCTTACACATGCCACTTGTAAAAAAGACATGATAATTATCATTTAAAAACTACATTCAATTCCTTACTGATAATTTCTCTCCATTGTAGTCATTATATAATCTTAAATTATTGCATGCCAAATAACAAGTTGAGTCATTCAATTCCTTATTGAAAAGTTGAGTCATCATATTTTTTAGTAAAAAAATTTACTCATACAATGTAACATGTTAGATTATTGTGGTGTGGAAAACGACCTCGACCCGGCTCACTCGACCTGAATCTACGTTATGACCAGTTCAAAGGCCTAAACCTGCAAAAAGGATCGGGAGGTGCTCCCGGCGTTAGTACTTTGACGCTCAAGTCAGTAAAAAGTAATGGAGAAAGCGGTGGGCAGTAGCAGAAAATTGTATAAGCATGCAAGCATATTAGAGTGTGTAGAGAGTGGAATGACATACATCACCCCCTTATATAGAAGGTGTTACCTTGTTGCTCTAGCTTTCATGAGTGGGCTTACCTAGCTGTCCAAGCTGCCCGAACTATACGTTCGTACTGTCCGGATTGCTCAATTTTGTTATACCACAAGGCCCAATCCACGTGTGATGTTAATTTCTGATTATATTATTTCTTATCTACTAGTCTTCCTTGTTAGATGCGGTCTAATCGTGACACCAAACCCTTGTCGGTATGAGGTTCATTGTCTTCCCCCGCCAAGCTCGTGTACTGCCTCCTAGGTCGATCCTTCGACCAGCATGCCTATAGGTCGAGTTTCTACCAAGTTATCCAATTCCTAGCTCGACCCGTTCGCGACACTTCTTTTTGCAACGTCCTCGTCGACCTATAGCTCCGTTCGACCATTCGCCAGCCCAATTGATTGGTTTCTTAGGTCTACATGATCGGGTAGGTGTATACTAATTTTTCAAGTTATGATTATTCATTATGAAATAAGTTACATAATTAAAACTTAGTTAACAACTGTTCTACTTTGTTTAAAAATATATGATTTTCTAAATGCAAATGCTAGTAAAGTGATTAACAATTAATATATATTTTCTTTTTATCTCACCGAAAACCGTTTTTTCGCCTGAACTACATTTTGATGCATTTTTTTTTTCTCAAACTTCATTGTTTATCGAATCATATAATCAAATACTAGTTATTTATATTCATCATTTTACTATTTTTTCGTCATTTAAACTCTACTTCGTGACATTTGATGTCATATTAATCTTCATTTCAAAAATATTTTATTCTTCCACCAAAATATCTATTCCTACTCTTAACTCATATTTTTCATTTAAAACATTTTTTAAAAATAATTTATATCGTGCGAACTAACTAATTTAATTTTTTTTTTTTTTTTTTTTTTTAAAAAAAAAATCGATATTATATGTATCGAGCCATCTCCACGAAAAATGGGTTGTGGGGTTAAGATTCCACACATGGGACCACGCAACAGAGGCTCATACATAGTCGCTCAACCCCACAACACACGATTTTAAAAGTTGCAATCAATTAAGGTGCATGAACGAGGACAATCTATATATCTATTCTGATTTCATATCATACATATATAGGTTATGTTTTGTAGACAAATAAGCATCGAGCTTATTTTCTAAGTTTCTTTAGGTAGTTTTTTAAATAAGTTGGTTGAATTTTTTATTCCAGCTAGTTTATCAGCTAATTTTTACCAAACTATTTTATCATCTAAGCTAACTTTTCAGCTATAAATCATAAGTTATAAGTTCAAAAATTATTAATAAGCTATAAACTAGATTATCAGCTAGTTTTACCAAACATAGCATATTCAAAATTTCTTGCTAAAAAATCAGCTGCCCAATTTTGAATTATTCTAAAAAATGTTACCGCAGATCTTGAACATCCTTTGTACACGTTTTTATTATTAGATTTATTTTTTTAAAATAAGGAAATGTATTTCCATATTTTTTGGAAGTTAGAATATGTTGTATTTTTTTAACCATAACTAATTATACATATTTTCAAAATTTAAATCCATACTAAAATTTTTGATTTTTTTGCTAAAAAATCAGCCTCTCAATTTTGAAATTTTTTGAAAAATGTTACTGTTAGAATATTATGGAACCCATATTGGGCTTCATATGGGCATTTCCCCACTCATTAGACTTACGGGTGCAGCCCAAGTGGGGTTTCATCCCAAAACCAATTGGTGGAAGGAATAACTTAATAGACCTATAAGGTGTGTCGATTTTCCATGTATAAACGATGTGAGACAACTCACAGGTGATATTCTAACACGCGCCCCTCACTTGTGAGTCCTTAATAAGAAAGTTCAAGCCCATATACGAAATTGGGTACCCCAGGCCTACTAGAAGCAGACTCTCATCAACTCACAAGTGATATCCTAATCGTTCCCGTTACTGATAATTTTTAAAAATTTAAGCGGAAATTTACTTGATACTTCAACTAAATCCATATTTTTTTTATAATAATGGATAGATTTAACTTATTTAATTGAAAGAGATGTAAAAAACTCCATAAATAAAATTCAATTCTATTTCAGTTTGTTTCTCGAAAACTATCCCACCTTATCCTATTTTCAGTTTAATCGGACTAGTATAAGCTCACGGGGCCTTGGTTTTTTGTGCAATGTTATCGAAAAAATAGAAAAAATAACGTGATACCGAAGAAAAATTACCGCGTCACAATAAATGGAAGCTTCAACTTTCAAGAAGACTCTGATTTCAACTTTAGACATTAAATGCGTTTGCAATCAAGTCTCAAGAACAAGAAATGAGCCACTCGTTAGCTCATTATGGTTCAAACGAGTCGAGCTCAAACTTTTATAAGGCTTGTTTATTTAACAAGACGAATCAAGCTCGACTGTTTACGACTCAGTTAGGCTTAATAAATATGAGTTACACAATTTTATAAAATTTAGCGCAATATATTTTGTTCGTCAAAGTTTTTGTTTTGGCTCGTTAATGAGTCCATGTCAAACTCGCTTATCGAGTTATTAATTTAACGAGTCGAGTTAACGAACCAAAAACGATTCAGTTCAACAAGGGCTCGAGCTCGAAGTTGAGTATCATGAGCTCGAGCTCGATTCAACTCGTTTGCAACTCTGCCCGTATACACATAAATGACAAGACTGAAAAATTATATGTAGTTCTTCTATTAGACTGAGTATTGATTATATAACTATATTTTTTCAATAAATGTATCCACTTCTACGTCAAATATATATATATTTTTTTTTACTTTAAACTACTTTATAAATACCCCTTTTTTTTCTTCAAAAAGTTTATAACATGTTTAATATTTTGGTAAGTATATCCGTAAAAATAATCATATCATTTTAATTTTAAAAAAATTGGCAAGTTTGTTAAAGAGATAAATATGTTTAGATAAATAAATTATTAATTAATTAGTTTGTTAGGAATATCATTATATGAAAATTAAGGTAAAATAAAATTTACCCAAAAAAATCTGCTTTGGATCTTTTTCTTTAAATTTTTGAATTTAAAATCTAAGAACCAAATTTAGATTATATCATATAAGAAAAATATAAACAATAAATGTTGATTAATATATTTAAAAATATAATTTTAAAATTTAAATAACGTAAAAGGCATTATAATTAAACTATTTTTTTTTTTAAAAAAAAAATCTAAAATGTTATATTTTGATAAGTATATTCGAAAGAATAATTGTACCATTTTAATTTTAAAAAAATTTGACAAGTTTGTTAAGGAGATAAAGCCGGTAAGATAAATGATTAATTAGATAAATATTGTATTGATTCTATCTTAAAAAATCAGATTAGTTAATATGGATAGAAAATATTATATTAATTAATTTTTTAGGAATTTAATTATAATAAAGTTAAGATAAAATAAAATGTACCCAAAAAATCTGTTTATAATATTTTCTTTAAATGTTTGAATTCATATTTTTTTCCGAAAGAAATTTAAAAAGCACATTTAGGCAAGATTTTTCGAAATTTTTAAAATATTGTCAAGTTTTAATAACTTTAAAAATTTTATGCAGACTTTAGTTTATATTTAATGTAAATTCCTACCTTTTTCTTTTTTATAGTACTACCTCCTGTTCATTATAAATGTCGTTTTGACTTTTGTGATTCATCCATTTTATTATGTATTTAGACATTAATATGTCTAGATACATAACAAAATGGATGAATCAAAAAAGTCAAAACGACATTTATAATGAATAGGAGGGAGTAACAGATTACAAAATCCAGCATACTAAAAATAAGTATTATTAGTTTATTATTGCCAGATAATTATTACATACATTTAGTGCAAGTTAAATTGGATAATCATTAAGGAAATGTTAGCCAATGATATTTTGACACATGTGCTAAGCCCACTGTTGACTGGAATATGTTTTTGGGCCCAAGCAGGAGCCCGGCCACCATCAGTGGACGTAGGAAAAATATTTCCTACTTTAGTAGGTTTTGTATATTCTTTTTTTTTTTTTTGGTGCAACTAGGTTTTGTAATTTCTAACAAACGATTTTCCTAATGATCAATATAATTTAATTTGATATTTATTGGTATCAATCAATTTCTCTACACTTTTGGACTAGATTTTTCATCTTGAGTGTAGCTCTCACTTCGATTTCCAATTACCTGAGATGTTTTCTGTATATACACTGGATTGTCGAGTCAGAAAGACTAATATGCAATATATTCAACGAATTTTGTATTAATTGTTTTGTTAAGGTTTTAAAGAAAACCTTGAAGACATTCATAGATTATTATCTTCGTGTTATTCAAGTAAGAGTTTCCTTTGAAGAAGAAAATTATTTTCATGGAGGTCTCGGAAGAGACATGGTCAATTGAGTTACCTTAAATCAATTACTAGTAAATTTAAAATAAAAATAATAATGAATTAATGGACTAGTTGAAAACACACATTTGAAAACTAAATGTGATATGTAGCGCTCGTCAGAGTTCGTTGGAGTCGCCACGGTGAAGCCGAGGCCACTTGGGAGAGAGAGAGAGAGAGAGAGTGAGAGAGAGAGATCCGAGCTCGATACATGGATTTCGAGTTCTGACTTGTGTTTTTGTACTTTTATGTTGTAGTCGAGTTGGACTTATGTTTAGTTTTGTCATTTCGAGGACGAAAATATTTTAAGGATGATAGATTTTAACGCCCCGAACATTTTTAGTAATTATATGCTCGACTTTAGTTTCATAAATATCAAGTTTTATTTATTTCAAGTCTCATTTTTATTTATTTAATGCATTTAATTATTGAGTAGATATTACTTTTGAAGCTTAATTTTCAAGCATAATCTATAGTTTTTCTCCATGTATGATTAGAGGAGGAGAAAGATATGAGCCCTACCAATAGGCACTAGGCAGCATATTAGAGTAGATAATAATATTGGTCTAGGAATAAAAGGGGGTGGGTTATTTATTTAAAAAAAAAAAAAAA
>CACSLK010027829.1:3178124-3189633 GCA_902706635.1 Striga hermonthica | reverse complement strand
TAAAAATGAAATAATGCACTCAAAAGTTTTTAAAACAATATAACACCAAAAAAGCACCACAACTAAAATATGTTAGACTACAATACATACATATTATAAATATTATATCTCAAAAAGAAATAAAAAGGATGTTATCTACATCTGTCTCCTATATTAATAAGGCAATAGAAGACTGCTTTGTTAGCTGACACGTGTCCCCCTGTGCGGACTAAATTACCCTGATTCTTCTTTCACTTACTATGAGTTGCAGCTGGTTTTTTTGTCATTTCATTTTTAAGATTTCTTTCTCTTTACATTGAGTCACGTGTGTGCAACATTTTTAATTGACTACAATACCTTAATTAGTAGTTTGTTGTTTATGGGTATTTTAGTAAATAACATTTATTTTAAGTATGTACCCAAAAAAAAAAACATTTAATTTAATTTAATGAGTTGAGTTGAAGAGTTTTATCTTCTTTCGATCGGTCCTATTTCTTTTCTACTCTTTTTCCTTCTTTCTACATATCCCCAATATGTTCAAATTTTTCGGTCAATTTTGTTCGATTTAATCACTATTTTTTTTTATACCCATTTCTGTTGTTATTTCTCGCATGATTTTTTAAGGGTGGGTTTGTGATTTCATTTGCTCTCCGTGAGCTTAACTCTACAGATAGGTGCCTGGATGTGCAGGGAGTGAGAATGGGTTCACCCGATTTACAGATAAGCTCTTTTTTTCAATTAATTTTAATTTTGGTTCGTTATATAAATATAATAAAAAGCATGTGACATAGAGATCTTCTTTTGATTATTCTATCAGGCCAATTTTACATTTTTTTTTTTCATTTGGGTCGGATGATTTCATTGCTGCAAATATATGCATAGAATTGGGCTACCAAATGGCCCAAGTCAACATTAGTCTTGCTAATTTGTTTTAGGGTTTTGTATGTGAAGGATAAGAATTAATTTGATTAAACAATTATTTGTGGTTTTCTAATGCTATTTGATCAGTCTATTGTTGCAGTAATATAATGTCTATTACAATAGTGTGCAGATGTGAAAAATACTTACCAGCTTTTTCTAGAAATATCTCTCATTAGAGTGATTTCTGTCCATGTATTTTTATATTTTTATATAAAAAAGTTATGATTTGATGTTTTTGGGTGTCATAAGTGGTAAAGTAATATTATATATATTTTTTACTATGATCAATGTGCCATTACTACATCATGCCCGTTTTTTTAATGTGATCAGGAGAGAGAAGTTTGATGCTGTTGTGTATCTGGTTGTTTCTTATACAATCATTTCTTTTACATTGTGAATTTAGGTGATATTTTTAAAAACATGAGGTATATTTAAAAATTATTTTTATAGTTTGGTGATAGGTATTCTGCAGTGTTTATATTTGATGGTGTTCTTTTGTTTAGGTATTTTACACTTACCTACTTCTCTACTTTGGTGTTTCCTGTGTGAAAAAAAAAAAAAAAACTTTTCTTGCTGGTTAGTTTGTAGAACTTTTCTTCTGTAAACCTTTCTTTTGTCTTTACTGTTTGCAGCATCTGTGTATTAATAGATTCTAAGTTTTTACTGCTTTTGGTCTTCCATATTTTTCATAGCAACATATGAACATTGCTTATGTTCATTCCAGTTTGCCAGGTCATTAAATAGTATATTTTCTATTCATGTGGTTATGTTGGAACATTTAAGTTCTGAGTGCTTTTAACTTTCCATATTTGTCATAGCAACATATCAATAGGTCCTTCTGTTCATTTCAGTTTGCCAGGTGATTTCAGCAATATATTTTCTGTTCATGTGGTTATGTTGGAATATTTATTTGCACATGTCATTTTTAAGGTTTATTCATTTCTTTAGCTTGCTGTAAGTGTTAATTTGGTTAGGCTTTATATCAACGCTTGGGAGTTGATAGTTTTTTTTTACAGTTTTTATGTTGATGGTGCTGTTTTGTTTTGCTATTTTGCATCCACATAATTCTTTACTTTGTTGTTTCATGTGTTCAGGAAAACTTACTTTGTTGATGAGTTTATAAAACTTTGTTCTGTAAAACTCAAAGTGTTCTTTTGTTCTCACTATTTCTATGTCATTTGTGTATTAATAGATTTTAAGCTTTTGGTACTCTTGGTATTGGATATCTGTCATATCATCAACAGGTGCTTCCGCTCATTTGAATTTGGAGTTTTTCAGGTAATTCAACAATATAATCTCTAATATGCTCACTCTTGATGTAATTATGTGGACTATATTTATTCTTACATCTGGCTTTTTAAGGTATATTTATATGTTTTTCTTGCAGAAGGTGTTTATTTAACTGGACTTAGTATCATCACTTGGATAGCCTTTGTATATTCACTTGCTGCATACCAGGTAACTCTTGCCTTTGGAAATACTATTATTGAAAGTAGTTTTCTTTCTTTTTGTACGTGGTAGCTCTTTTTTTCCGTTTATTTGTCAATAGGTATATTTTTTGTCTTTTTTTACGCTGCCATCTATTTGTTGTTTGCATTTCGTTCTAGATTGCCGTTGTATTTATCTTTTCTTTTTCCTAAAGATTTTGTGTTGGTGCAGTTAAAATGAGGCCAATTTCTGTGCCTATTGTATTAGAAAGATCAGAGGGTACAGATATTGCATCAAAGAAACGACGTAGAGCTGAAAGTTTAGAGAAATATAGAGCCAAAAAAATGAATAAAATAGGTCAGGTTGAACGTTCAAGACCATCATTAAGTCATGTTAGGTCATTGTCACATGGTCAAAGTTCCACACAAACAAGTGCTCCAGTAATCCAACCTAATAACCAACGGAGTAATAGTTCTCTTCGGAATAACCAATATCAAAATAATGTTGACAGTCGTGCAGGTAATAATTTGTTTGGTCAAATCATAAACATTGGTGACATATCAATTTGTGAAATATATATGTAATCAATCCTAACTAAATCTATAGCAGGTCAGAAAGTTGTGGACGGACGCCATTTGTTACAAGTTGTTCCTATTGAGTCTAGCGTTTTGCCTAGGCCTCCTAATTGCTCATACTGCAATGCACGGAAATTTTTTCATGAGACATCGCATATGTGTTGTGTCAATGGTGATGTTAATATAAGTTGCAATATTGCGCCATCTTTATTGAGGGATTTGTTTGAATCTAACTCAGAAGAAGCTAAATTGTTTAGAACATGTATTAGGACAGTTAATAATCATTTTGCATTTACGTCAATGGGAGTAAATTGTGATAAGGATCTAGAAAAGCGAAACAAAGGTGTGTACACCTTTAAGATACAAGGTCAACTATATCATATTATTAAAGATGTGTCTGGTTCGCAAAATCTTCAACTATATTTTCATGACACTGAAGATGAGATTGCTAAACGTTTAGAAATATGTCCAAGGCTCACAGAAAGTTTAATTAAAAAAATTATGTGGCTACTTAAGGATAATCCATATGTAAAATTTTTTAAACATCTCCGGGATATGAACCCTCCACATGATTACTGTATTGTTTTGAAGTCTCTTCCCGATGTCGATCAAAGAGTATTTAACAAACCTAATGTATCTCAAGTTGCTGCATTATGGGTTGAGGGTGATGAAAATGGAGAAACAAGCAGGAGAGATATAAAAGTGTATTCCCATGGTGGGCAATCACATAGCATAAGTTATTATTTTGGGTGTTACGACCCCTTACAATATCCTATTCTTTTTCCGTTTGGTGAAGTTGGTTGGCACGAAGGTATACCTAAAAAACAAATGATTCATAGCACTAACACCATAAGTAATAGAACTGGAGAATCTTCTCTGGTGACCAGTAATGCAAATGATGTTGAGGAGTTACTTGATATGGAACATTCAGGTAATTCCCATAATAAATTGTTGTTGTTCATATAAACTTCTTAATAATGATTTATTTGCACGCTAACTATGCCTTAAATATTTGCTTCCAGCTGCGTCGGCGAGCAAAAAGGATAACAATTTTGTTTCAGTGAGAGAATATTATTCATATAAATTACAAATGAGGGAACATGAAGAGTCTATTTTGCTTAGGTCTGGTCGATTGTTTCAGCAATATATTGTTGACATGTATGTTAAATTAGAGTCACAAAGATTAGATTTTTTTAGATTACAACAAGAAGAAATTAGAGAAGAATACTTACAGGGATTGCAAGATGCATTGGCAGCCGGAGAAACAGAGGGCTCGAAAGTAGGTCAGCGAACTTATTTGCCTGCAAGTTTTATTGGTGGACCAAGAAATATGAGAAAAAGATATATAGATGCTATGACATTAGTTCAAAAATTTGGAAAACCTGATATTTTTTTGACAATGACTTGCAATCCAGCTTGGCCAGAGATAAAAGAAATATTACTTGTTAATGAAGAGGCTCAAAACAGACCAGATTTAATTGCGAGGGTCTTTAATGCAAAACTGCAAGTGCTGAAAAATGAATTATTTAAAAAGAATATTTTTGGTGAGGTAGCTGCATACACATATGTTATTGAATTCCAAAAGAGAGGTTTACCACATGCACACTTTTTATTGATTTTACAGTCTAGGTTTAAATTATATAGGCCAGAAGAGTATGACAGAATAGTGTGCGCTGAAATTCCAGATAAAAATGAGAATCCACATTTGCATAAAATGGTCAGAAAACACATGATACATGGCCCATGTGGTGATGTAAATCCTTCAAGTACTTGCATGGTCAAAAAAGGAAAAACCAAAGAGGCTAAGTGTAAACATTCATATCCTAAACAATTTTGTGACCACACATACCAAGTCAATGATGGCTATCCAATTTATCGTCGCCGTAACAATAATCAAAGGGTGAAAGTTGGGCAACATCATGTAGATAATAGATGGGTAGTTCCTTATAATCCATACTTGCTTGCTAAATTTAATTGTCATATTAATGTTGAGGTCTGTTCAACTATTCGTGCTATAAAATACATATATAAATATATTTGCAAGGGCCATGATAGAATAGCCTTTCATGTTAATTCAGATAAACCAGAGAGTGCAATAGATGAGATACAACAATTTACAGCTGCACGTTGGGTTTCTCCACCAGAAGCAGCCTGGAGAATATATCGATTTTCTATGGGTGAAATAAAACCAGCAGTTATTAATTTACAGCTACATTTAGAAAACTACCAAAGAGTAAGCTATAAGCGTCGTGACAAATTAAGAAACATTGTCAGGAATCCTAATAATGATAAAACGATGCTCACAGAATTTTTCCGTATGAACAGAACTAACAAAGAGGCACAAGAACTGAATCTTACATATATAGAGTTTCCTGAATATTATGTCTGGATAAAAAATGAAAAACGTTGGAAAAGACGTATGCGTGGAGAAACCATAGGTCGAATAGTTTCGGCACATCCAGCGGAGGGTGAGAGGTATTACTTGCGATTGCTTTTACTTAAAGTTCGTTGTCCGAAATCTTTTGAAGATTTAAAAATATATAACGGTAGGCAAGCAACCAGTTTTAGGGAGGCAGCTTTAATGAGGGGTTTACTTAAAGATGACAATAGTCAAGATTTATGTTTGGAAGAGGCTTCTCAATTTAGAATGCCATATGAATTGCGTAGACTCTTTGCTAACATATTAGTATTTACATGCCCTAATAATCCTAAGGACTTATGGCTAAAATATGAAGCAGCTTTATCAGAAGATTTTTATAGGCAACAAACAATGAGTCCAACTGAGATAAGGAAAAAAGTTTTGCAACAAATTGCTGAATTTTTGATGTCGATGGGAAAGGACATTCGTTCATTTGGCATTTTAGATGATGACTTTTCAGGCTTCGATGTTTCTTTTAATACAAGAGAATTAGAATCTGAAAGAAATATTACTGTTACTGTTGAAGATTTAAATGCCATAAATTTATTAAATGAAAAACAAAAACATGCTTTTGATATCATAATGAGTCGCATATATGAAAATAAAAGAGGGGCATTTTTTATTGATGGTCCAGGAGGAACAGGAAAATCGTTTTTGTATAGAGCTTTATTAGCTGATGTTAGGTCAAAGGGATACATTGCATTAGCAACAGCAACTTCAGGAATAGCTGCATCAATTTTGCCTGGGGGTAGAACAGCTCATTCTAGATTTAAGTTGCCTCTTCAAATATGTGAAAACCAAAAGGGATGTAAGGTAAGTAAACAAAGCAGCCTAGGAATTTTGTTAAGGGAATGTAAATTGATAATTTGGGACGAAGCACCCATGGCAAAGAGATCAGCAATTGAATCTTTGCATTACCTTTTACAAGATATGTTAGACTCGAGAGAAATATTTGGAGGCAAAGTTATAGTGTTTGGTGGTGATTTTCGTCAAATTCTACCGGTCATTCGTAAGGGTAATAGGCTTGATACAATAGAATCATGTTTAATTAAATCACCGCTTTGGCCCTATTTAGAAAAACTTCAGCTAACAGAAAATATGAGGGCACGTTATGATCCAGACTTCACAGATTTTCTACTTAGAATTGGGGATGGAGTTGAGCCAACAGATGAGAATGATAGGGTTCAAATTCCTGATAATTTACTTCTTTATAATAAAGAATCTGAGGCAAACTTAATTGACCTGTTAGAGTCCATTTTCCCTAACTTTAGTATGCCTGCAGACACATTATGCACAACCAATAAAGCAATTTTGTCTACTAAAAATTCTTTTGTTGATGAAATAAATAACATACTTATAGACAGGTTTCCAGGAGACTTAGTTGAGTATTTTAGTTTTGATGAAGTTTTGAACCACCAGCATAAGGGCCAATATGAAGATATAATTAATTCTTTAACACCAAGTGGCTTACCATCACATAGGTTGATTTTGAAAAAGAATGCGCCAATAATTCTTTTGCGTAACTTAGACCCTACTGAAGGTTTATGCAATGGGACAAGACTTATATGCAAAAATTTATTAAAAAATGTCATTCATGCTCAAATCATGGTTGGTGATTTTGCTGGAAAAGAAGTGTTCATTCATAGAATTCCACTTGAACCATCAAAAGATGAACAATATCCTGTCCCATTTAAAAGAACTCAGTTTCCTGTGCGATTATCATTTGCAATGACTATTAATAAAGCACAAGGACAAACATTAGATGCTGTTGGAATTTACCTCAAAGAACCAGTATTTTCTCATGGACAATTATATGTTGCACTATCGCGTGCACGTGCAGCTGCAAATGTTAAGATGTTAATAAGCTCTGCTTTCTTTAGCAAGGACAACGTAAAATGCACAAAGAATATTGTTTATAAAGAAGTTTTGGAAATGGCAAAGGCAGATCAAAGTAATTTCAGTTTATTGTAAAAGTGCATCTTTTGTATTCATATATAGTTATCATATCAGTAACTAAGATTTCATTATAATAATTGTTTTTTATGTAGATCAAGATGTCGAGGAAATTTGTCCAAATTAAAGAAGTTGATGACAAAACATCAGCATGGACTGCAATTGTTCAAGTTGTGGAGAAGAGTCATATCCAACGTGGCAAGCCACCAAAAAATGTCCCATACAGAAGATATTTGCTCACAGACTCAGACGTAAGTAAATTATGCAAGTACATTTTATGCATCTGTGTTTAGGTGAATAGATAAATAATTTTGTTGTATTTAAAGTTTTCATATAACTGACATTTTATGCATCTGTTTTCATCTAATGTTTCATTCTTAACAAATGAACAGGGAACTAAAGTATCTGCAGTTGTCTATTCTGTTGATTTGGGCGTAGTTTCGAAAAAGCTGGTGCCTTACAGGCGGTATTATGTCTCCAATGCTATTGTCAGTGCAGTAGATCCTAAATATCAAGTTAGCGACTATGCATACAAGTGGAACCTTAAAAAAAGCACCTTGATTGAACCTTACGAAGAACCAATCCCCCCACAATTTCCATGCCACATAGAAATCCAACAATTCCAGAATTTATACCAATTTGCTGACACAGAAAATTTGCAAAGTTAGTATATCAACACAATGTTCACAGAATGCATTCATTTCACTTTTAGAAAGATTACAAAAAATATTAACAATTTTACTATGACATTTTTGTTTCAGATATCATGGGAGTCGTCGTGCATGCCCTACCTGTGAAAGGAACTGCAGGGTCAAAAACAAGGGATATAGTCATTGTCAATGAAGAGTTTGTCTGCTGCTATGTTTCCCACTGTATACTTTTGCGGCAAAAAAGAAAAATATTAAATAAAAAAAATTACTTCCATTTATGTGTTACAGGAAAAGGCCAATGTTGTTCACTCTGTGGAATGAATTTGAGGAAAATGAGGGCGTTCAACTATCATCAACAATCCCAACAGGAAATATCGTGCTCGCAATGAGGATCAAAGTTACAACTTTTAACTGTAAGTTTTCCCAATATGGATAACTATTTATTATTTCATTATCAAATTATTTTAAAATAATGTACCTTTAACAACATCCTTTCACACACAGCTTTATCTCTAACGACGAGGTTGCCCACCTGCATTCTAATCAACCCACCTATGCAAGAAGCAATTAATTTAAAACAATGGTAAACATACATGTTTATATTTCAATAATTTATTGAAAATAAATCTAACATGATGCACATTACAATTACAGGTACATAGACCACAAAACTGAAGTTGCACGTCTAATTGAAGATAATGCATTTGCGAATACCTCTATCCTTTTGCCACCGCCGAATGGCAATGATGTTATCACAGTTCAAGCAGCTTTACGTTCACTTAACAAAACAGTTAGTGTCAACAACACAATGTTCAATGTATATATTATTGTATATTTATATGCGACAAACTAAAATAAATTATTTCTTTATTTCAGGTAAAAGCTACATGGGTGCAAGGTCAAGTAACCATGGTCACAAACCAAAAATCCTTGTGGTTCAGTGCATGTGGACATTGTCACACTAAGCTTGAAGTTCCAGTTGGTTGGGAAATGAAATGCACGATATGTAACGGAACGGGAGTATTAAATGCACTCATTTATGCTGAAGATGCTGAAAAATTGATACCATTTACTGCACAACAGATATATGAGGCTGAGAAAGAGGTGCACATCATATTTTAGTGAAAATACGCTACCAACACACTTGATCATTCGTATTGCTGAATTTCTAACAACCTGTTTATCACCACTTTATTAGGGCAACGATTTGCTGTCAGAAATCATAACAGGCTTTTGGAAGAAAACTATCACATGCTTCATTAGGCATTATGAGTCAGATTATGGATATACTATGGACAGCTACGCCATAGTGAAACTATACTTAGAAGATGAGATTCATGGAGAGGCAAGGCAACATGCAAGAATGGTACACATTAAAATTCATGGAAATTTTGTAAAGTCCTATTCATTTTCCTTTCACCATAACTGCTAAATGTACATCTACAGGAAAAACAAATTGCGGCAGAGGAGCATCTGATAACACCAACTGGTAGCCAAATTCCATTTGCAGGCGATGATTCGCCTTACTTCAGAATGGGAAAGGGAGCAGAAAACCAACCAACAGGAAGCTCCACCAAGCGAAAACTAACCTTCAGCGGCCCAAGTGATTCGAAGGATGAAACCGACCAGGAAAAATCGCCAAAGCAGCTTAGTGGCACTTCAAATGTGGAACAAAAAGCTTTCAATCCGAAAAAACCACGTATTTAAAATCGCCAAAGCAGCTTAGTGGCACTTCAAATGTGGAACAAAAAGCTTTCAATCCGAAAAAACCACGTATTTTGGATATTTAACTTGCACATTATATTTTTAGTCATTTGCTTTTGTTAGGGAGATGACAATGAACCCCAACTATTTTGCGTACTGGCATTATCTTAGAAATATTATTGCTGATTAAGCTTATAGTAGTGCACATGCTTAATGAGCATTAATATTTTGTATTTTGATGGTTTGTGTGTATTGTCTGTGTGTGTAACTTCAGGACTTCAAACAAGCATATTTTGATGTAATATTTTGGTGCTTGCATAAATATAAAAATTATTGTTGCTGTATAAGTTCCAAAAATTTTTGCATATGAATGCTACTCAAATAATATAATCGCTGGGCCGGCTGTGCATCGCACAGCCGGAGTCTGCTAGTATTATACATATTATACACCACAACTGAGTCAATGAAACTAGGCTAAACAATAGTGTTTAGCTCAAATTAAAAATAAATTTGCCAAAAAAGAGAGGCAATCCCTAAGGCCTAACAAAATAAAGACGATGTATAAACTAAGCATTTAAGTACAAGACTAAACAAACATTCGCCTAAGAAGGAATAATTTGTACTATACGGAACAAATAATGAGAAGAAGTGGGAACACTATTGATTCTCCTTACAAAAAGTAATCATTGTAGATTGGTCGAGATAACTCTAAATATATCACAATACAAAAACAACAAATCACATACCAAACAAAGGGCCTAAACACACAAAACAATACACAACAAAAATATGTACAAAAAAAAATAACTACACTTAATTCACCTAACTATACAATTTTTTGCACTTTACCCACTCAATTTTTTTTCGTGACACTTTGCCCATCAACATTCTAAATAATTGCACTTAATCAATTTCCGGTCATCGTCCGACCATTTCTAAAGGCAAAGTGCAAAAAAAAAAAAGTTGAGTAGGTAAAGTGCAAAATAAACGAATAGGTGGGAGGGTAAAAAATGTAAATTTTTCAATGACACTTAACTTAGTGAATGACTGAAAAGTCAATTTTGCCCGTAGAAATTTCCGACGGTAATAAAAAATTGGTTAAGTGCAATTTTTTGTAAAGTTATATAGGCAAAGTGTCACTAAAAAAAGTTGAGTGGATAAAGTGCAAAAAACTCTATAATTAGATGGGTTAAAGTGTAGTTTTCAAAAAAAAAAAAAGAAAGAAATACTAAATAGACTAACACCATACCAAACTTCCATCCCGCTTGACCTCACTACCACTAATACGAACCGACACCCCAAGGCGACCACTTGATGAGAACTTGAACTACGAAATAGGAAACACTGAATTTTGGACAGTCTAACACTTCTGACAACTATTGGCTATACATATATGTGTCTTGCGAACCAGATCCAACTTTCTTCCCAAACAGCCTTCTCGAAACAACGACCAGAAGAACCATAGTTGCCTTCAACGTCGCTCCATTGGCGAAAGCCCAGGGAGCAGACTCGTCTGAAGAAGCTAGGGTCCCGAGAAAGGTTCAATTCATGCGATTGGTGGCACCGGCGTCAGCTACTCCTTGGCCAAAGCAATATAGGACTTCATAGGCGAGGAGGGTACAATTTGCAAATATGCTCTCTTTTTTTATGAAATTTATGTGTGAGAGAAGATTTTGTTGGTTTTACCCAAGAGCGCTTGGATGAGATGGCTTGGTCTTCCAGCTTAACCAGTGGTCTCGTGTTCGAGTCCTGGGAATGCAGCAGTGTTAAAAACTCTTGAGGGAGAGCTTTGCCGCCCTTGTGGTCCTACCCGACTCGATTTTGGATTAATCGATTCCCCTGTGGATCCGAAAACCGGAAGGTCCATGTAAAAAAAAAAA
>CACSLK010027829.1:3162278-3176524 GCA_902706635.1 Striga hermonthica | reverse complement strand
AACCTTGTCTGGTTCAAAATCATGTTCGGGTGTTGTGGAATTGTTGATTAACCTGAAGTGTGTGGGTTGAAGGGGTGAAAGTGTAATCTTGAGGGGGCAAAATGTCATTTTGGCATAAAATGCTTCCATGTGTGTGTTGAAACTTGAAATGGTTACGGAGCACATTATGAGTCATGATTTGATCAAGAAAAACTGTATGCTAAATCAATTGCAATAATGGTTACTTTGTAGTGTTGTCGGTGTAGTCGAATCAAGTCGAGTTCGAGCTCTTGCTCCTATTACTCAAGTTTGAACTCCAGCGTCTGACAAGCCAAGAAGATATTGAATTCCATCTCGATTTGTTTATCCAAATTAACAAATGTAATCTGAACTATAATGAGCCGAACAAAAGTGAATATTCCAAAAACTGCGCAAAAACTTCAATATTCTAGAGCTTTAATTAAACTCTAGTTAAACAAATTGAACCAACCTCGAAGCTTAACAAGACGAGATGAATCGAAACGAGCTCATGGCATAATAATTCAAAAATCTTAACAAGTTCGAACTTTAGCATAATAGTCCTAGCACCATATTAAACATATGCGGTGACATACATTAATTTAATTGCTATATATAATTGGTGATAGAAGTATCCATCTATACGAAAAGGGATAATAAAAATATTTAATTGTACCTATATATTTTTGCCTACATTGTTTATAGTCCACGTATACGACGAGGACAAGAGTCATTAAGTTGCAGTTTATCAACTGTAAGCAATAATATAATTTCTTAAAATTTTAGTCCTTTTTGTTTCATTTTATTATTGTTTTCCAAGTTTTTATTTCTATATAGGCAGTCCTCGTATGAAACATGGTAGAATTATGTACGAGGGAGATTCTACAGTCTCGTTACGGAACTATTACGTCCGGATTTGTAACCGTTAGATTAACTATGCACGACGGTTGACGGTTATATGATGATTTATCGATTACAAATCCCGACGAAATGGTTTCGTAACGAGACTGTAACATTTCCCAATGTATCAGCATATGCATATGAAAGTATCATTTTATTTCTAGAAAATTATATGTATTTTTCCAGGAAATAATATAAATAAAAGTATCATTTTATTTCAATCATCAGTCCATGAAAAACAAACTAAATAAATAAATAAAATGCAGTCAGTTAGATATATGTCCAAATACAAGAACCCAACTCTATTGTTGTGTAGTGCAATGTCTAATATACAAAACACATTCATACAAACTGTTTGTGGCAAATTGGTATTGGGACACAACAGTTTGGTGTGTGATGGGGACATTTGATATTTGGTGAACCCTTTGAATTGTGCATTGTACTTACAATTATTATTATCCCATGTGAAAATTAATGGTGTTTGTGGAGTGGCAAAGGGAGTGTGTCCTTCACAATTCATTTCATTTTATGCTTTTGTACTTTTGGTATATTTGGACTATTAGTCACATGGTTATTACTACATCCATTTCTTTTTCTTTTTTTTTTAAAAAAAAAATAATATATACTTTTTTTTTTTCTTTTTCACTTTCTCATTTTTAATTGATGGTCGTTTCTCTGGTTTATCATGTGTAGTGCAATTAAATGAAACGAATCGCTCGTGAGCGCAGCTTGAAAATAAGAATTTTTATATGATGTTCTACAAGTCGACCAATTAAAACCTGAATTCAGTTCATTAATATTGATAAAAGGGTCGAATTTGAGCTCGATAAAAGCTCGAACCCGAGATCGTGTGTGATGAGGAGCTCGAGCTTTGTTCGACTCGTTTACACTTCTTCTTAATATGATTACGAAAGGTTCGAAATTTTTAACTCAGCTCACCATCTAAGCTAAGACAAGAGGCCAATCGCTCGTTCGAAGGAAAAATGGAGAGCTTGAACTCGCGGGCAGTTTGAACCTCAGAACTGGATCAATATGCAAGATTTGCAAAAATTTACATTTATGTTAAGTACTTATGTTGAAATAACTAACTTGTTGTGTACAAGTTAACAACACATTGGGCCAGCCCACCAACCCACGCCGATTTGGCTCGTTAACCATCAACACGAACTAGTCGACTCGGGTTTTGGGTCGTCAATTTTTTTTAAACACCGGAAAGATACAACTTCAGGGCAAAATTGTATTTTTCATTATGCTGGTTTAACGTTATAGCAAATTCTCAAGGTTTCAACATCGTTTTTTTTTTTGTTATATGATTTAATATTTTGCTGCAATTTCAGTCGTTTGAGGACTAAACCTACAACAAATTTTCAAATATCCCAATATTCAATTAGCAGTTTCAGTTCTGTAACTTAAAACTTCGTTGCAATTTCAGTCGTTTGAGGACTAAAACTACAACTAATTCTCAAATATCCCAATATTCAATTAGCAGTTTCAGTTCTGTAACTTAAAACTTCGTTGCAATTTCAACCCTATAATTTAAAATTTTGTTAGTCATTTCTGTACTATGAGAAATAAAATTGGAATAAAATATTAACTTATAGTACCAAAAGACATATAAAACTAAAATTGCATTTTTGCCCAACTTCACCAACGTTGGGAAAAAGCAAATATATATAAAAGAAGAAAGATAAAAGCTTTAGCAAACCAAGAAAATGTGACTGACCTCCATAAATAAAGATCTAATCTTAATTAATGGCTACTCATTTCTATGCATTTGCTACTGATTCATTTTGTCATACTATTTTTCATTGCCATTTTCCAATTGATAGAATTCATTGTTCCTTAATCCAAGCACCAATTTAATTGAAAAACATATGTGGGTTGGATTGTGTGCCCTATGAGCCTCTACATTTGCATGCACAAATCTTATATATATGTCATGTGCACACACATTTTAATCAACTTAATTGAGAAAACTCATTGAAGTTAAAACCTCAAAGGGGATTAAAAAATAAAAGAAAAAAAATTAGAAAAAAACGAAAGAAAGAAAGAAAGAAAGAAAGGAAAGGAAATGGGCAAAGACCTTTAAAGCATTGACCTGATTGACCTAGCCGAAGAAGACGACAAATATACGAAAGATGGGACGATGGATTATTGCAACAAACCAGCCGTGAAGCTCGAAGCAGGAACATGGAAAGCTTGTCATTACAATCTAGGCATACATACTTAAACTAACATTTTACTCAATTTATGTTATTTATTTCTATTTTCAATGCTTATTGTTGGAATATCATTTGTGAGTTGTCCCACATTGATTCTATAGGGAAAATGAGTCTGATATGTAAGCCTAATAAAAAACATACAAATGCTCGAGATCAACTAGAGGGCCAACTTGAATTTTCACATTAGTCTTTTTCTTGAAAAAAGGGCGTAAGTTTAGCTTGGCTTTAGCTCGAATTTAGTTAAAAATATGGTTATACTTGAACAGCTCGTCAAGCACTAAGTTATATTATATATGTCGAGCTAAGCTCATACATGGTCAAACTCGAGTTTTAGTCGATCTTTGACTCCAGCTACTCTAAGTTGAGAGCGTCAAACATAATTTTTTTAATTTAATTAATTAGCATTATATAATTCTTAAAAATAATTAATTTGTGGATATCTTCTTCCCAAATTCTTAAATTCTACCGAAAATTTTTAAATTGAGAAATTTTAGGACGATTTGAGGTATATATTTTAAAATTTCACCCATTTTTTAAGACAACTTTGGCTTGAAATTTGAATTTGTGACCAAAATTTATTGAATACGTACGTGCATACGACGTATCAATTTCTAACCCCATCTTGTAGCCAAATTTAATTTATGCGGACATATCATGCGCACATGTCCCATATTATTTTTTTTGGTGAAATTCAATTCCAACCAAGATTATCCTCAAATTGATGAACTTAAAACATACCCACTCAAAAATTTGGATATTTTTGCCGAATTTATTTTCAAATTATTTAATTTAAAAAAATAGGAACTACTATCTTCTAATTACTAAGTTAGAAAAATTACAATTTTAATTCACTAACATACATTATTCCTCTTTTTGCAGGGAAAGCGTGAACGAATGGGAAAAATACGAGTAAACAAGATACTCTATCGTAAAATACGTAAAACTCAACAATATATTTTTTTATTCAAAATCAACTCTCTTAATAACATAGCACAAGAACCTTTTAAATAAGACATTTGAACTAAACCCTAGCTTATTCTTCAAGCTAACTAATAATAATAATAATAATAATAATCTGCACCATTCTCCTCCGGTTGAGCAGGATTCGCCCTCGAATCCGACCCGTTCCCGTTGGCAGGAATAGTCCAACCTTTCCCTCGATCGAACACAAAAGATGAATGTTGTCCAACAACCCCAATGGGAAACATAAGCTTGAGCAAGTATTGTACTACTGCAAATGGATATGTACACGCCTCCTTACGCATAACTCACACAGCGCAATTAACACCAAACATGCCACATCGTTCACCATGCTCAAATCTATAACTACGATCAAGCACCCTGTTGTTGGGAGACTTCGAGATAGAAAATCAAAAAATGACCCACCAGTTATTGAGTCTCGGCTTCGGCTCCAAAAAATCATCTTTGGCCAAGATACTCCGAAAATTAAGTCTAAACGACGGCTTCCCATTTGAAGACTCAACCTCTGCGACGTCCCACGCGGGACCCATATTGTCGCATAAATATGTCTTCATCACCGGAGGCTCCTCATAAAAAATGGGCGGACCATCGTACAACGACCCGTCATATCGCTCTTCATCGAATTTGAGGATGTTTACGCAAAATGGGTCATCCCATCGACCAACCTTGCGACCAACTTCTCTCTGCACAGGCCTAATTTCTGCATCTCCTTCACATGCCCAAAAAAAGCATTTGGACTGCTCCTGCTGAGCCCCAAAATAGCCAACATCGTTGCCGTTCAGAGGTGGCGGGGGTCGCTGCCGGGGCGCCCCGACATGGCTGCGTTCCCCACGTCCGCCTCTGTCTCCCCCGCGATTGCCACGGCCCACAGCCTCATCGCGGTTCGTCTGCAATTCCGAAACAATCATGTTGTTAAGCGTCAAACGCAAATACCTGATCCCCGTCGAAAGATCGGCAAACCAATTCGTGAAACGCACGTCCAATTGTTCAAATCGGTAGTCGATCTGTTGAAACCGATCGTTGAAGGTTGCATCACGTTGTTTGTTTGCGGCATCTTCTCGTCCTGGCGACATCGCGAATCGTACTGACTGCTGATACCAACTGATGTAGGGAAAGCGTGACGAATGGAAAACATACGAGTAAACGAGATACTCTCTCGTAAAACACGTAAAACTCAACAATATATTAATTTTCATTCAAAATCAACTCCCATAATAACATAGCACAAGAACCCTTTATATAAGACACTTGAACCAAACCCTAGCTTATTCTTCAAGCTAACTAATAATAATAATAATAATAATAATAATAATAATAATAATAATAATAATAATAATAATAATAATAATAATAATAATAATAATAATATAATTATTCTGCATCACCCAGTTCTTTATTCGAATTCGAAACTGATCCGATAACACTTAAATTTTATTTAATTTGGTCCGATTTCGATCTCAATCGTTGGTATCCAGTAATTATTTGGTTCGTATTATTCGATAATACTTAAAAGTTCTTAGACAAATTTCGAATCCCAATAAGTTGCTCAATAATAGACTAAAACTGCAATTTTCTCAATTAACTTCTCCATTAGAACTTATTTATACAATACATCCCTAAATTACAATATTAATTCTAAAGCTTTTAATCATTCATTTTTTCTTATCAAATTATTTTCAACATTTATTTTCTAGGGAATGATCATCCTCACCCTCTCAGCCACCGTCCACGGCCTCAAACCGCCGTGCGACCCCACCGCCTGCCGCCAACTGGCCCACAAACCGCCGTTTTCTACGCCGGCTTCTATCTCATAGCCCTCGGCACCGACGGCATCAAGCCGTGCGTATCCTCGTTCGGAGCCAATCAAAACTCGAGCCCGGCCGAGAAAATGCTCAAGAGCTCCTTCTTCAATTGGTTCTACTTCTTGATCAATATTGGCGCCATACTGGCGTCCACCATGCTCGTTTGGGTTCAGACGAACGTGGGCTGGGGCTTGGGCTTCGGAATCCCGGCTGCAGCCATGGCTCTGGCCGTCTGAGCTTTTTCTCCGGCACTCGGCTTTAACGGAACCAGAGGCCTGGCGGGAGCCCGTTTACTCGGATATTGCGGGTGATTGTTGCGTGCGTGAGGAAAGCTCCGGTGGATGTGCCAGCTGGCGGGTTGGGTTTGTACGAGACAGGGGACGACGGGGAGTGTGTAGTGAAGGGGAGTAGCCGAGTAGGAAGCTGTAGCACACTGAAAAAATTGAGGTAAAAATTAATGTTGGTTTGGAGCTTTGGACTATACTTCTACCTACATTTTCGTAAATAGAAGACTCGAAAATTTCGAAAATATTTTTAAGGTGAATGAGAAATTATTAAATTAATGCTGAATTGGACATGTGGAAATGGATGATTTAGGTGAATGAGCAATGTTAGATGCCTACGGGCACTGAGCTCAAAACTAAAGGCTCGTGTATATATACTACTATTATACACAAGTCAAAAGTCGGTGTAATTTAGTAGTTTACGTATATATTTCGTCTTAAGAATGAGCGTCACATTCACATACCTCAAACTTTGTTTTTAATTCCACTCTTTTTTCCGTATACCCATTTAATTTGTCATGATTAGGCTATAAATGAGCAGAGCCAAGCTCGAATCCTTAACGAGCTTGAAATTAAGTTTGAGCTCGGCTCGTTTATCACCAGTAACAAACCGATCTCAAGCTTTAAAGAAGTGAACTATATAAAATTATATAAAAATTCTCTTTTTGAGCCGAGTCGAGCTCGGCTTGTTAGCCAAACAGCTTTGAATGAGCTCAAGCTAGATAAGTGAGTCGAACCGCACTCGAACATTAACGAGCAAAGCTTGAGCCGAGCCAAACTCGTTTAATTTAACAGCAATACATTCAAAACACCAACATAACATACATTGTTTTTTTGTTCAGATTCGTCGACAAGGCAGCGTGCGTATCAAATCCGAAGGCCTCCCGACCCGTGGTGCCCTGCACGGTAACCCAAGTCGAGGAGCTCAAGTCGATCGTAAATCTCTTCCCCGTGTGGGCCACGGGCATCGTCTTCAGTGCCGTGTACAGCCAAATGGGCACCCTATTAGTCCTCCAGGGCAACTCCACGGACCTCCGCCTCACCACGAACTTCCAAATCCCACCGGCCCCCCTCTCCCTCTTCGACACCCTTAGCATCATAATCTGAGTCCCGCTCTGCGACTGAGCCATCGTCCCCTTAGCCCGCAAGTTCACGGGCCACAAAGCGGGCTTCACGCAGCTCCAAAAAATGGGCTTCGGGCTCTTCGTGTCCATTTTCGCCATGGCCTCGACCGGTGCACTCGAGCTCGTCAGGCTCCACTCAGTGTGAAGGCACGGGCTTTACGTGTCCGTTTTCTGGCAGGTGCCGCAGTATTTTATTGTCGGGTGCGCGGAGGTTTTTGTGTTTGTCGGGCAGTTGGAGTTTTTCTATGAGCAGGCGCCGGACGCCGTGCGGAGCCTGTGCTCGGCACATCGTGGTGGGCATGAGCACGAGTGGCGGTGGACCCAGGTGGATACCGGATGATTTGAATTATGGGATGCTGCATTATTTTTTCTGGCTTTTGGCTGGGCTGAGTGTGGTGAATTTGGGGGTCTATTTTGTGGTGGCTAGGGGGTATACTTATAAGAGCCTAACAGTAACAAAAGAGTCAAGTTGGTCACAAAATATTAAAAAGAACCTAACAGTAACAAATTTGGACAAACAAGAGCCCCACATCAGAGAACATGATAATGCAAAACGAAGATAACGCGAGATCCCAAATTCCAAGCTTTAACTCCATTTTCCCTTCTTTTTCACTCCCAAACACACACTCACAAGCTATAATTTGTGCCTTAAATCAATCCAATCCTTCACCCCAAACCGAGTTTGCTGGAATCGACCAAATTGGCAAAAATGCCCTCCGAGAGTTGGAAGAGGCCGGTGCCAGGTTACAATCTTCACCTCTTTCCCTGTCGATTATGACGCACAAAAATGAAGATGGATTATCAGGAAATACAGACAATAACCCTATTTTTCATCTTTATATTAACCAGAGCACTTGGAAGTGTGGCATGGGTTATAACTCCAAATAAAATATTACTATTCGGGGCTAATACATCAGGCCAACCTTGTTGTTGCATCATGTATAACAAATATGTATTGTTTGGTGAAATAACTAAAATCACCAAACCATATATCGATGCTGTGCATGAATTACTTCATATCCAGAAAACACAACAGGACTTGAAAGAGCAATATACTTCAGTTCAACAGACAACATACCTCTTTTGAGCTTAAGAATCATTACTTTTGATGTAACATCTAAGCTGGAAACTGCTCTTTTTCTCAAAGTATTATTCAGATGAGTACCCTCTTCAGCACTCACTCTTCCTGCAAAGATAAAAATTGCGTTTCACATTTAATTTAAAATTATAATTTGTTACTAGATACAAGAAAGTCGATCAACATACAACACGAGACCTGTAGTACCCCTTTAAAGTTCCAGCATTCGTGCCATCTATTTTGCTAGTTGCTGTTCCCACAAAACATGCATTTGTTGGATTTATTGTACAACCTGCCATATAAGATTGTTTGGGAGAAAACTAAATCAGTAAAAAGAGTTTCTGTAATTCATTTCCAGATTAAGGAACAGAGCTAAAACAGAGTCGAGCAAAACAGGAAATAAACAAATGAGTGTAATTATAATGAAGCTGCATGAAGAAAAAAAAAAAAGAAAGAAAAAAAAAACATTTTATATGTCAGAAGTCGGAACAAATTAATTCATAGAAACGAAAGTGTTGATCCTAATAAAGAATAAATCAATTAGTAAGACAAAACAACTTAACTTCACAAAGGCGCAGGACGGAAAATCATTTTGGCCCTCCCACCTGAATAACAGCTCTCACGAGTATATTCCACGTAACTCTAGTTGGGACAATTTTATTCGTCAAGGCATTCTGTAAGAACACAACTGCGTCCGATATTCTATTGCAAGAACAAAGACCTTTAAGAGTAATATTATAGGAAACAATATCCGGCTGTATCCCAAATCTTAGTATCCGAGCCCAAATCACCAATGCATTCTGCAAGTCATTATCTTTGTAAAATCCTTCCATAAGGGTATTGTGGGTAACAAGACACGGAGCACAGTCCCAGCGATTCATGTCCAAATATAGGGACAGAGCAAATCGAGTTTTGCCAAAAGAACACAAACCGTGAATCATTATGTTATGCATCCAAACATCAGGTTTGATGCCTTTGCTGATTACCTCATTCCACAAGTTAAGAGCCAAGTGTACTTTATGACCCAAGAAGAGACCTTTTATCAACACACTATAAGTAACTAAGTCTGGCTTCAATCCTTTCTCAAGCATTTCCTTCACAAGGTCATAGGCTTCAGCAAACCTTTCATTTTTGCACAATCCATTAATCAGAGTATTGTAGGTCACGATGGAAGGGGAACAATGCATACTTTGCATTTCACGAAAAGTCCTAAATGCATCCTCAAATCTAGAAGCACCTACAAAGCCATTGATTAAAGCATTATAAACAGGAGCATTTGGCTTACACCCATTTTTAGCCATACCATTCAGCACAGAAAGTGCCTCATCCAACTTTGCTTCTTTACACAGCCCATTAATTATTGATGAATATACATAAGCATCGAAAACACCTTTCCCCTCAGCATTCTCTAATACATGTAAACTCATGTCAAAATGTCCATTTTTACAAAACCCATCAACTAAAATTCCATAAGTTGTGGAGTCAGCAGCAAAACCTTTCTCCTTCATAAGCTCCCAGATGGAAATTACTTCATCAACCCTACCATTATCGAGAAGCCCTTTCATCATTATATTAAAACTACTGATATTTCGACTACCCTTCCTTCCCATCTGTTCCCACAGCTCAAAACAGTTATTAGTTCTCCCATCCTTGAAATAACCATACAACATAGCATTATACACAGCAGTATCAGGTGACACATTAGATTCATCCATCTCCTTCAAAATCCTCTCCGCCCCTTCAATATCCCCTGAGCAGCATAACCCATGAATCAAAGCACTGTACGTGAACAAATCCATTTTCTGCTCGTTCTTCCTCATCCGGTCCCGAAATTCCAGGGCCTCACTAAACCTTCCGCACCTGCACAGGCCACTGATGAAAACATTGTACGTGACAACGCTCGGATAAACCCACGAATCCTCTATCAACCTCCTCCAAATCCCATAGGCCGCCTTATAATCATCTTTCTTGAAAAACCCATCGATTAAAATGTTATAACACGTAACATCTGGCCTCACGCGTCTCTCCAGCATATCATCAAACACCTTCACGGCTTCCTTCAATTTTCCAACTTTCGCCAGCCCATTTATCAGAGTGCCATAACTATAAACATCCGGAGCCAATCCCTGTCCCCAAATACCATCCACCAGCTCACGCGCGCTGTCGAAATCCCTCTTACGACACGCGACCCTGATCAATATATTAAACGTCTCGAGATTCGGAGACACGCCCATAGTCCGGAAATGCCTGAAGAAAAGCTCGGCCTTACTCAGCTGATTCGAGACCACAAACGCGTTCAGAAGACAATTATAAGACCTTACCCCGGGTTCGCACCCGAAAATCTCCTTCATTTTCTGGAAAATCTCCATGGCTCTCTCCGCCATGGAAACCCGAGAGTAAATTTTCAAGACTGCTAAAGCCGTGCTCTCCGTACAGGGGCATTTCTGGGCTCGGATGAGTTCGACAATGCGGGTGACGTCGGGGATGAGTTTAAGGTCGCCGGAGGCGGAGAGGCGGCGGAGGATGTGGTCAAAGACTGCCGGGGAGTGGTTGTAATTGGGGTGGCCTCCGGAAGAGTAGAACAAGCTGAGGGCGGAGCTGAGATTCTTTTCCGATTTGAGAATCTGAATGAGGCGTTTGGGAGTCAGGTTTTGGGGCAGCTGTGCCATGAGAGGAACTTGAAGCTTGCTCTGTGGATCCTCGTTATGTACTGCGTGGTAAGGTGAAATTATTTTGGGAGAAAATAATCAAGCCCAATGTGAAATAAGGTTGTCCAGGTTGCGCTCCGTTTCAAGGCCCAAATCCCCGAATGGGCAGGACCCATATGCTGGCCCGATAATTCCAAATGGTTGGGCATTCGGGACAGGCCCACTCAAACCGGCCCAAAAGACACCATATCAAGAACAATTATCCGTAAGGGAAGGCCCAACTCGTGCTCGTGTGGGTCCCACGGGTCGCTCGGTTTCATCAAGCGACGCATGCTCGACGAGAGGCCGACTCTTCCGCGTGATTTGGGATATGCTTTCTGTACTTTGAAATTTGACGAGATGGGTGATCGGTTTCCGAGTCATGGTCGGAGAAGGAGCAAAAGCGATTCGAGTCAATCGTGAAAACGAGATCGCGGGCCGACTGGAGAGCTTCTTGAAACGCACGTTGAAATGATTTCCCGATAAAAATGGGAAAGACATTGTGAATTCTTACTTCGATTTCTACATTCCTCGCCACATGTTAGATTCTATAATTTTAAGGCAAGTCGACACCGATGATGACGAGGAGGATGGTTTTTAACTATATCGACATGCATAAAACAGATTAAACAAGCCATATCAAATCCGATTATGAAGATGTGAACGGAAAGTATTGTCTATTGCGGTTGACTCAGAAGTCGAAAAACTTTGACTTTTTTAATCTTCGGATTTTTTTTTTTTTTACTTCCGATATCTTATTGTATATTGGTGGTTGCGACAATCGTGTACTTAGGATCGTCGTCGTGCTTTCTCATGTTTTTGTTTAGGAAAATGTTGGCATAAGGGAGCTTTGTAAGTCTTGTTCATGATGCTCTATGTGGAAATACACAAACACAATCCTTAGGGTCTTCATTGTGTTTTGTAGAGCTTTTGAGAATGAAGAAAATGCATAGAATTATGCAAATGAATAGCAAGTCAGGTTCCAGGTGGTGGTGCGGGAGTGGGGCTTGGGTGTGGTCCTAGTAGCTCGCGTGGTCTGTGGCGGGGCGACTGGGGCGGAGGAGTTGCGATTTTTCCCCTGTTCCCTTGGTTCTCTGGTGTGGGGTCGATGGGAGGCCGGCGTTGACGGTCCGCGGCCAGTGGTGATGGCGGGACTGGGACGGTGGTGGTGTGAGGGGATGTGGATCGTCGCTCTTCCGGCTATGGGTCAGGTTCTTCTTCCTGGATGGGATTGAGTTCTGTAGTCCCGGCTTCAGTTAGGCGTTTGGCAGTTTCGGGAGCAGGTTCTCGGTTTTCGGTCTTGTCCTTTTGGGGGTAGACCTGGGTTTGCTGGTGTTACGGGCTTGGATCTTCTGCTCGGGGAAGGGCCTTGAGTTGTTTTCTTTTGTTTTAGTTTGTGTGTTGTTTCTGTGGTGTTTGTTTTGTGTTTTTGTTGTGTTGGTGCTGTTGTTGTGTTTGAGTTGTGTTTTTTTATTCTCCTATGTGGGAGTTGTTCATTCTCCTGTTGGGAGTTGTTATTCTCCTTTTTGGGAGCGTGTTATTCTCCTATTGGGAGCTGTTTGATTTGTTGTGATGTGGGTGAGTTAGTGTAGTATTCTAGGCTACCTTCGAGTATGCCTCCTACATTCAGCTGTTTAGCTGCTTGGCTATTCTAGCTGTTTGCTAGCTGTAATTATGTGGTTTTAGTTTTAATATAAATTCTATCGTTTCGAAAAAAAAAAATAGCAAGTCAGGTTGTGTTTTGAATTATTTGGCTTCACATTTGTTTTTCAATGTTAGATCAATACAAATATATGTACCTCTATACGGTGAATTAATAAATTTGACAGTCAAAATTGGAACAGAAAATCATGAATTATTCAAAACTATTTATGGTATTTAACAGTAAATGAAGGTGAAATTTCTTCATAAAAAGATTTACTCATACTGCTTATAAAATAAAATACCAGAAATAGTTTCCAGTGGGCGTTTTGTGGGCATATCATCATATTTATTAATTAAATGTTTTACAATATTTTTTCAAACGTGAAGATTTTGAAAAGACGAAAAAAAAAAACATTTATATCAATTTATATATTCTCTTAAAAGTTTTACCAAATTGTCAGTGTGAAAAAAAAAAAATAAAAAATAAACAGTTTTTCAATTTGCATATTTAATTATCGATCGAGGAACAAATTGCATTAACTTTTTGACAAAAAATAGATAATCTTTTATTTATTTATTTATTTATTTTTTAAATGAATGTTTTCTCCACCGAAAGATGAAAAAAAAGACCATAATGTATTGTTTTCTTCATTTTTATTTTTGACTTCTAATACTTAAATGTATTGTTCTTTACACGTATACAATTAGCAAACTAAATTATGAATTTTAGTCGGGTGATTTAATTTTATACAAAATTCTTAATTAATTCAAACGTTTCTTTTGTCATATCTAGGACTGGGCAAAAAATTCGAACAGAACCGCTGAATCGTAGATCCGAATCGAAATCGAACCGAATTTTCGGTTAACCGGGATACTCGGTTCGGTTACAAATACCTCAAAGGAAGTATTTGCTCGGTTCGGTTCGGTTACGGTTTTTAGGATTTTTCTACCCCGGTTAACCGAACCGAACCGAATCGTATATTATATTAAAATTTATAAAATATATATTATATATTATATTTATATATATTAAACTAACCTGTTGGTATGACTATTCGCGAATTAACCGAACCGAACCGAGCAAACATAACACAGATAGTAGGATTTTTTTCGGTTCGGTTCGATTAATTCACAAATAGTAGGATTTTTTTCGGTTAACCGAGATTTTCGGTTCGGTTTCGGTTAGCAAGTTCGAATATTTGCTCGGTTCGATTCGGTTAGCAAATACCTCAAAAAACTCGAGTATCTGAACCGTGCCCAGCCCTAGTTTTATCTATATCTTACCAACTAATCTCATTTTTATCTAATTTTATTTTAATATTTACAAACTATATAAACTTTTACCATTACATTTTATGGTTAGTATAGCCTATGTTCTCATTCTCCTTTTTTTTTGTATCATAGCCCGAATTGATTTTGAAAATAAATAAATCATGAGAATGCGTTTGTATTAATAAGCTTATTTTGGTAGTTAATACTTAATAACTTATATTTAGCTTCTAATATGTTTTTTTTTTTTTTTTTTTT
>CACSLK010027829.1:3116535-3128930 GCA_902706635.1 Striga hermonthica | reverse complement strand
TCGGCAGGTCGGCACGGGGGGGCTGCCAACGGCGCGGCAAGGCGGCAGGTGGGCGCGTAGGTCAGCTTGGCGTGTAGGTCGGTAGGCGCGTACCTCGGCGGGGGACGCGGTGTTCTGCACGTGATCAGCTCGCGTGATGACTCATTCACTTCCTTTCTCCAGTTTGGGTTAATGAGGTAAGTGTGGGCCCCAAGAATGTATGACACGAATTCAGTCCTCTTCAGGAAGGACTTGAGGCAGTGTGTGAGCTCTGCAGTAATAATAAAATAAGTTTTCAAATGCACTGGCTAGGAAAAACTCATGTCATGTCACGGTATGTTAACAAAATCATGTCTCAACCAGACAAAATATCAATCCTTATACGAGGAAACTAGAGCTCATTCATCCTTCCTAGTATGGCATAAAAGATTCTAATAATTCACATATTCACATTGTCAGTTAATCATACAACCAAAATAATCAGAGAGAGAGAGATAGAGAAAGCACTTGCCAAATGCCCATAGATAGCAATCAGGAAGTCACACCGGACACAAAAATGAACGCGCTCACCAAGCTGCCGACGGGACCTCCGACCAACATTCTTGATAACAGCAGCCGAACATGGAGAACCGAGACTTTTGGCAACAGGAAGATCGGCTAAGACAAGATGATCGGGACATGCAACCATGACAGTTTCTACAGACACAGGTTTTACATTCGTACCGCTTTCACTAACTGGTTTACTCATCCGAATTTGCAGCATCTTGTAGCTCTAGCTATTTCAACTTTGAACTTAAGGATAAGTGTTGATCTTTATCTTCCCAAGTTACCATCATGTTAGGCCTATCAGCTCGGTAACCCGGCCGAGCTCCTGAACCTATCCTCACTTGCGCCTAACTCACTGAGCCTATCCGAGCTTGGCGCTCTTTGAACCGACTAGCTCGCATCCCCGCCGAGCTGTTCTCTTTTTACACTATGGCTTTGCACACCTGCCGAGCTACACTTCGTAATGCCACATCATCATAGCCCCCCTAATTTCGGGGATGAACCGTCATAAGCATTGGATTATCCACGAAATTACTTTCGCCATGCCCCTTATTAGGTCTGCATGCATCCCCCCTTTCGTAGAACACCTACCTGTCATCCTTAAGCACTATGAAGCTCGCCACCTCCCAAATGCGGCGAGCTCATTGCATTTTGAAATCATAAGCTCGTCGAATCACAAACAAATAAGCTCGTCATATCCTGAAAATTGGAAGCTCGTCATATCAAAAACATAAGAGCTCGTCATATCTTGAAAATTGGGAGCTCATCATATCACAAACACTGAGCTCGTCGTATCAGAAACACCTGAGCTCGTCAAATCTAAAATTGCGAGCTCGTCGTATTACAAACACCTGAGCTCAATAAATCCGAAATCGCGAGCTCGTCGTCTCACAAACAAAATGATCACCACAGTCGACGAGATCGTCGAATCACAAACAAATGAGCTCGTCAAATCTGAAATCGCGAGCTCATCATATCACAAACATATGAGCTCGTCATATCCTGATAATCGGGAGCTCGTCCATTCACAAACACCTGAGCTCGTCAAATCCAAAATCGCGAGCTCCTCGTATTGTTGCCGAAGCAGACTTATCTTGACCGGTTGCAGCAGACGGGTGATCCAAGTTCAGTTCTGAGTTCCCTTCCTGATAAGCGTCATTGGGATTATTGGGATAGTTGGCTTCCAACTAAGAAGGAGCGCCCTTATTTGATTTGCTGACATCCCTGCTTTTCAGATGGATAGGAATTGCTGACACGCGGGGGCCCCACCCCTTTCATGCTAACTAAACTCATGGCGACCTCGATGAAACTATGAAATCCGTCATAGCGAGGATAGATGTAATTTAGAAGCTTTTTTCAGTCATAGACAAAAGAGGTAATTGAGTTAGCTATAGAGAGCTACTTTCCTTTCCATGCTTCTAAAATATCATAACATAAAGGGTTGTGATAAAGAGAAATGTTGAGGGAGTATCATAAAGGCATGACAGGGGATTTTAGTTGTGGTGCTTGCCATGCTGGAATCGGCTTCACATATTTTCAGGGGTTGTCCTTACGCTCTCTTTTCATGGAGAAAACTAGGGAGGGATTTAATTCCCCAAAACTTCTTTCGGGGTTCTGTTAATGTTTGGCTGCGCCCTAACTCTTTAAAAGAGAGACCTCTCGTCAATGGAAGTGGCTGGGGTACGGTCTTTCTATCGATGCTCTGGAGTATTTGGAAATCGAGAACGTCAAGAATATTTGACGGCTCTCCTTCTGACCCGACCTCTCCATTATGCATTAAAACTGAGCAGAGATATTGCATGGCGCCATAGTGCTGCTCACTTTGCCCAAAACCCACGTTGGATTAGGATTCTAAACCTTCAGGTATGATGCTCGTAAATAGAGATGGCGTTGTGCGACACCACTCCTCGGAAGCGACTGCTGGTGGCTTAATAAGAGATGAACAAGGCTTTCTTTTAAAAAAGAAGTGGGTACAGAAGGGCTTGAAGCAAAGGCAGATTAGAGTCAGAAAGGACTAGCTAGAGTTAGGATTGAATGCAGCTATGCCTATAGGCTCTCAATCAGATTAGGGCATCTCCTTCCTCATCATAGCTTGGAGGGTCAGGTGGGCGAAGACCGCTAGTTGACTGATCGGGCAGTTGAGGAAGGGCTACAAGACGGCGGACACTAAGGGAAGATCAGAGCTACCAACTGCATCACAACCTCTGCGATCAGTTCAAAACATCCTCTCAGGGACTGCCCTTTGCGACTACGAGCAGCCGTACAGACAGCTCAACTCGCAGAACCAGCACAAACACCTGAGCTCGTCAAATCCGAAATCGCGAGCTCCTCGTCTCACGAACAAATGATCACAACAGGCGACGAGCTCGTCGAATCACAAACAAATGAGCTCGTCAAATCTGAAATCGCGAGCTCATCATACCACAAACATATGAGCTCGTCATATCCTGAAAATCGGGAGCTCGTCCTACCACAAACACCTGAGCTCGTCAAATCCGAAATCACGAGCTCGTCGTATCACAAACACCTGAGCTCGTCAAATCTGAAATCACGAGCTCGTCGTCTCACAAACAATTGATCACCACAGACGACGAGATCGTCGAATCACAAACAAATGAGCTCGTCATATCCTGAAAATCGGAAGCTCATCATATCACAAACATATGAGCTCAGCATATCCTGAAAATCGGAAGCTCGTCATATCACAAACACCTGAGCTCGTCAAATCCAAAATCGCGAACTCGTAGTATCACAAACACCTAAGCTCGTCAAATCCAAAATCGGGAGCTCATCATATCACAAACATATGAGCTCGTCATATCCTGAAAATCGGGAGCTCGTCATATCACAAACACCTGAGCTCGTCAAATCCGAAATCGCGAGCTCGTCGTATCACAAGCACCTGAGCAATCAAATCCGAAATTGCGAGCTCGTCGTATCACAAACACCTGAGTTCGTCAAATCCGAAAACACAGAAAACGTGCGTCATTGTTCAACAAAATCTCCTGCTCTAAATTTGCATACTTCATAATTTCACATATTTTTTTGAATGTTTAAGGTATTTTGTTTGTGATTAAAATAACTCTGAAAACCGAATTTTTTACGAAAAAAAGAAAAGAAAAGTGGTAGACCAAAAAAAAAAAGAAAAAAAGAGGTGGAAATGAATAAAAAGCATGTATTCCTTGAATACGCTTTTGAAAAAATTATTTGGAAAACGTACGTTTTTTTTTGTAAAAAAATGTGACAGAAAACGTATTTTGTAAATACGCTTTTTATGTTGGTCCACTCCCCTCTTTTTTTCTATTTTTTGTCCACTTATTATTTTTTTATTAACAAATATATAAATTGCTCTCTGACCTCCCAAACTCGTATTGCATTTTAAGTAATTTTCGGAGTTTATTTTAATTTTCAAAGTAATTTTCATAATTTCACAAATAACTTAAAAAAAAAAAAAATCTCCGAGTCTCAGCAAGCTTTATTATATTTATACTTATTTATTTTACTCATTTTTTATTATATTTATACAACACTCGGCTAATTATTTATTTATAAATTTAAATTTCATTATCATATAATATTTTACGACATATAATATTAATTATTTTTCTTTGTTATATATTAAAAATATTTAAGTTAATCATTTTTTATCTGATTTTTCATTAAAATAATTTTTTGATTAACATTTTTAATAATTCACTATAAATTAATTTTAAACTTTTATCATGCAGGCCAATTCGAATGAACTTTGTTTTTGTCACAAATTAATTTTTTATAAAATGTATTTCATAATTACTTAAACAATATATGATAATATAAAATTTTTTGTGTTCTATGAAGAAGTTAGGCCTAAGTTTATTGGGTGATAATTAAAATAATCATTGGTAAAAATGTATGGTTCAACTTTGTGATATTGCCACTTTAACTAGTGGGAACTTCACGCCATTGCTAGTTATTATCATCTTTTAAGAATAGTTGTTCCCTAGGGGTGCACATTACTCTTATTTTGAGCATTAAACAACTTTTGGGTCGCTCTTGGCAGGTTAAGGTGCACTATGCGTTTCATTAAATCGCAGCCGATTATCTGGCCTCCTTAGCGACAGAAGGAGCCTTGGGATATCATTTCCTTCATGACCCACCTCATGGGGTTAGAAGGTGGTTGTCCCATGATATTAGTGGAGTTTCGTATGAGAGGAACGTTTGTAGCTCTCGAGTAACGTAATTTAGTTAAACTCTTTCTTTGTACCGAAAAAAAAAAAAAGAATAGTCCCTCAAATATAGTAGCTTGAGTACTCAATTTCTGGTATGAATGTCCGAGCTCTGGTCGATTTTGGGAGTCGTAACTAGATGATTCGGTTCAAAATGAATTTCAATAGTCGACTTATTTGAGTCACATCTATATCTGCAAACGAGTCGAACGACTCATAATCGCTCGAGTCAATACTTGACTCGAGCCAATACTTGACTCGAGCTCCTTCAAACTCGAGCTCGAGCAGTTCCATCTAGCAAATGAGTCGTAGAAGCTCGACCAGCCGCTCGACTTTTATTTACATAAATACCCCATATAGTTTAACTGTCAATATTACAATACCGATGTCAATATATTATTTATATTAAAAATAGTTCATTTATGTTTAAAATGTAGTTGCTAAAATTTTGAGTTAGAGCAAAAGAATTCTTTTTTTTATTTTACGAGTCGAGTCGAGCAACATTTATGTTTAAAATGTAGTTGTTGAAATTTTGAGTCGAGCTCAAGTTATATATGTCGATCATTGGGTAAAGCTCAAGCATTCTTGTTTTTTTTTACGAGTCGAGTCAAGCAACATTTTACATGACTAGTCAAACTCGACCTCGGAAGAAAAAAATACGATCCCGCTCCACAAGGTCCATATTCAACTCAACTCGTCTGTACTCTTAGAGTCACATCATTAGTTATATATGTAGCACATGAGAACATCTTAAAAGACGTTTAGAAAAATACTTAAATTCATTGTGGGTACCAATTTTTTGACGACTATATAAAAAAAATGGGTTTTATTTGGCAGGCAATGGTTAAGTGGAAAATAACAACATACTTCCTCTTGTGACAATATTGGATTATGAGCATAGTGACCTAAACCAAACACCATTGTTGACAACTTGACATGCTAAAAATTTATATTTTTTAGTCTAGTATTAAGGTCTCATGTACAATTTTTTTGCTGTATATAAGAGTGCACCTTCAAGTCAAAAAGATTTTTTTTTTAAAAAAAAAGAAAAAGAAAACAAAAAAAGGGGACAAATTGCCGTTCATTGGAATGAACCGATAAAGGGGGCCCATCCCTTAATGAACGGCCACAATGGTCAAATATGCCAAGTTGACATTTAAACAACTTGAACGAGCAATTGAACGCTTTCATTGCGGGTGCTCTAAATACATTAGTTTGATAATCTCTTGCTCCTAACTAGTGAAGCCCTTAAAAGGAACAACTCACATTATTTTTTTATATAAAGGTACAACACAAGTTTCAATTCATCTTCCTATGATTTAAGGGCATTTGGTCCCTAAAAACGAGCCTTTTTCCACTTGATTTTACCTTTTCTACCTTCACCCTTGACTGTCAATCCGTGAATGAATTAAGAAAAATAATTAAATAAATTTTAATTATCTGTATTAATTATCAAAAGATCAGTGGATAAAAAAGTTCAAATTTACATGTATTGTAATAAATAAAAAGATCCTTTTTCGTAAAAAAAAAATGTTCTTGCTCGAGGCCATGCCACAATTGGAGTCCTTATGCTATATTCAACTATATTGATTATGTTGATATATTAAGATAAATTCATTTCACAAGTCATGATATATAAAAGGACAGGTCTTCTATTAACATGTCAAATGATTAAATCGTGATACATTTTCAACAAGTATACATATTTTTTGTATGAAAATTAAACAATATTTCACAAAATAATAGTTGCAGTTTTAGGTTTGTGCATACAATTTAAAAATCAAAATTCAAAACTAAATCGAATATATAACATTAATAATTGCACATGAATCAAACAGTTCATTGTTATATCGTTGAGTCAAAGTTCGATTTGAGCTCCAAATTGACCATGCTCGAAAACTTCAAGTTGAACTAGAATAGAGCTTGAATTATATACTCTAAGTGTGAGGGTTTTATGACTTGCTTGTAGATTAACTTGTAACCATTTGGTTTATCAAACGACATTTTAAATTCAACTGTAACTATTGATTTGGAACATTCACTGGACCAATTTTGATTTTTCTACTGAAAGATTGCTCGTCAGTAGAAGTCAAAACGACTTAACTTTTGCGTTGGAGCTCGAAATGAAAATTATAACCACTTTTCAAAAAGCAAAACGACGAGCAATGGACTAAGTGGTCATGAGCCCAAATTCCACCATTGCAGTTTGGTTTATTCTTTTATAATTTTCATAATTTTCTATTTTATGTATTTATTTATTAATTATTCAATTAATACAATATGTCCGTAATTAAATACTAGATAAATAGAGAGAAGCAAAAGTCATTTGGAATGTAGCCAAATCTATGACTCATACATAACAATAAATGTAGTGATTGCCCTAAAATAGTCAAATGACATCAAAATAAAAATAAAAAAAAAGCCTCAATTGTCCAATTACATGAATCCCTAACTAGTATGTAACCCGTGCGATGCACGGGCTAGTACATGTTTTGGAAAATTTTAAAAAAATTAAAAGGTCATTAATTAATAAGTTATTATAATACTTTGACATTCATAAAGTAAACATAAAATCGTCATTGGTAAAAGGTTATACATTATTAAAAACCTCCTTATATACAACGTTATTAGTTTGATTACTGGGTAACTCATCGTCCTCACAAACTAATATTTTCAACCCCTTGCTATTAGTAACACGTGAAACAGCGACGTATAACTGGCCATGACTAAAAATAAGTTTTTTCAAGAACAGTCCAACATGTGATAAAGACTGACCCTGACTCTTGTTTATGGTTATGACATAGGAAACCATAAGGGGAAATTGCCTCTGTTGGAACTTAAACGGAACCCTAACATCATAAGGAGTTATGTTCATCCGAGGAATCAACACCTTCTCACCTGCGTGATCTCCAGTCAATATCCTACATTCAAGAACATGCGGAGAGAGTTTTGTAACAACCAAACATGTGCCATTACACAGACCCATAGAATGGTCCATGTTTCGCAACAACATGACCGAAGTTCCTATCTTCAAATGCAACTCATGGTTCGGCGCTTCTGAACACTTAATGCTATTAAGGAACTCGGGTGTGTGGAGATCAACCAAAAAGCCATTGCCGGAATCTGACTTAGACGTACTGTCAGAGCTCAAATATGTACGACCTTCAACAGAATTCATATCCGACATGTATTGATTGATAGACTCAACGACCTCCAAAGTAGGTGCTAATATAGCTCTGTCCTTTAAATAACTTGGATCGTCAGTTGCATTTTTGAACATATAAATCATTAATCGAAATGAATGAGAGACGTCATCTCAAGATAACAAATATAATAACACTAAAATTCATAATTCAACGACATGGAATGACAATAAAACATAATAAAATTAATAAAACAATAAATATATTACAAATAATAACCTTGAAGGACATGGAATAACAATGAAATTCATAATGTAAATTGGAATTCTTATCAAACCCTAAAATATCATAAATATCTTACGTTCCTTGCTAATGTTGAGGGAAAAGATCACCATTTTGAGGGAAATCCCACCATATTTGATAACACGAGTTCTTTTGTGAAGCACAAGTTTCCATATGTTGGTTATGATATCTTTCTTCCCATGATTAAATTCAACGCCATAGTTGCTGATTGCATACACCTCGCCTTCGTTCAGTACACCTCGAAATTCTCCCATATTTGTAGAACATATTATGCCTTTAATAAATGCACCCTACAAAAAAAATTTATAAATATTAATTAAAATATTTTTTTCACAAAAAAAAATAAATTATTCGGAATACTAATAAAAATAAATTTATAAAATAAATTTATAAATTTGATATTACTAATAAAAATATTTACATGTTCATCATGAAACAGTATATGGAATGCGTTTCAGCTCTCTCGTTCGTGATGCGTTTCAATATTCGGACTGCTTTCAATCGCAAATAAGGTTTGTTTGTCCTACTCACGGAATTGAGTGTATCCCAGACCGGTTGTTGTATTCTAAAATTTATCTGTATAATTTTTTTTTCTCTGAACGCTGTGAATGACGTGAAGAAATAATTGTGGTAGTGAATATCCTTTTATATACGTTGGTACCGAAAAAAGTGATCCTGCCGTTGATTATTTCTCCAATAGTACAAAAAGAAATGCCCCTTAATGGTGAGGTAACACGTTCTTGCCCCGGACCAGAGTTCGCAGGAACTACACCCTGAGCTACTTTGATGAAAATTATTTAAATAAAAAGATATTGTTGCAACTTTATTATATAAATGATTTATAGATTTATATGGAGGCTTAAAAATAGGAGATTTATTCCATAGTATATACCTATTGCAACCAATGCTCCATGTTATGTTAATGTAGCAAAAAAAATCGGAAATCTTGGCGTGAAATAATGATTTATTTCATAAACAATTGCTGTTAATCGGAAATAAATAAGAGCGATTTTAGGAAATTATGTATGTTTTAAAGAAATATATATATATTTTAAAGAAAAACGAATATATCTATATTTTAAAGAAAAACAAATATTTGTACGAATTTATGTAGCTTCCAAAAAATTCTCCTTATTGTACCGAAATCCAAAAAATATCATTACCATTTTTATCGGTTATTTCAAAACCAACTGATAGAGTTTTTGAAATATATTTATTAAAATAACATTGAGGGTGTATAGATATATACGGATATTTGTACCTTTAAATTAATATAAAAAAGGACGTTTGGTAAGTCAATTAATGCTTGTTTGTACGGATATTTGTATAGATATATACGGATATTTGTACCTTTAAATTAATATAAAAAAGAAATTATGTGCAATTAATGCTTGTTTTGTTAAATTACTATTTATAGGCAGTAATTAAAGTTTTTGGCGGGAAATAGTTTCTAAAAATTAATTAAGTTAATTCTTATTATATATTAATAGATTCTTCTTATTCTTCCCCCTGTTGACATCCGGATCGGTCGGGTCAGGACCGAGTGGGTCGGCCCCACGAACCGAACGGGACCGAACTCGTGGGGGCCGACCTGAATCGATGAATTATGTGTAGGACGGGTCGAAGGAAATGCTTCCCGAGCTCGGCACCTGAACCCGTGGGGGCCGAGCCGGGCTCTCCCCGGTGCCGAGCTGGAAAGAGGTTCGCCTGGGACGCGCAGACTTTCGAAGAGAAGGAGCCGACCTTAACAAGTCGGAGCCGCCCTGCCAAAGGATAGCACCGGTCCGATCGTCATTAAATATACGCCACTTGGGAGATCATCATTCGTTGATGGGACAGCATGTCACAGTCGTTCAGTCAGCATTAAATGCTGCCCATGCCTGCATTTAATGCTTAGCAAGCAATGATTGGAAAAACCTCAAATCGCATTAATGAACTGTCAGGGAGGCGCCGAACTGCTCTGCAAGTCTACTGTGCGACAAGACCGGTGAACAGTTCCTCATTTAAGAGTACTATAAATAGCAGCCCACCTCATTTATTTTGGGGTTGTTGAAATCCAACTAACACAAGTTTTCCTCTACTTTCTCTCTCTAAGAATTGTAAGAATTGTAAGGATTGTAAGGATATCATCAAGGCCGACCTCGTACGAGAGGCCGACCTCGTGATCGCTTAATAAAATTCACAATTAAACCCTAGCTTTCTTATATTTCCAGTCCTGTGCTTTCAATAGTTTCAATCTTAACCGTTGACCGAAAACGTTCGTCAACAGTTTGGCGCTAGAAGGAGGGCACCATAAGTTACTTGGTGTCAACACTTTCGATCCAGTGATTAACGCTACATCACACTTTTTTCCACTCCCGATCCAGATATGACTTCGTCTACTCAAGACGAATCAACACAGCAATCCGGCGCTCAGTCGCGCCGGCGTGACGGTGAGGGGCCCTCCCGCCGTGCACAACAAGGGACTCAAGCCCCTGTTCCTCCAGTCCCGACCTTCGCGGAGGCCATCCAACACCCCGACGTCCTCAAAGCCCTTGAGGGGGTTTTCGCGAGGGCCCTGGCCGGTCAGGCGGCCGGAGCTAACACCGTGGCGGCCACGGAAGGCCCCGACAACACGCTGCTCCAAACTCCGGCCAAGGAGGCGGACGGGTCAAAAAGGAAGAAACCCACCAAGTCCAAGACGACGGCCCAATCCCCCAACCGCGCTGCTCTGGACCGGCGCGAGAAGGGAGCTGGCCCGGCGCCCACGGAATAGACCGGAGAAAGTCGGCCGGATCGGAGTCTGCAGATTATCCGCCGCTCCGTCCATCAACGCCTCGACGACAAGAGCAAGGCCAACCGAGACCTCAGGGAGGTCATTGAACGGGGAAAGACCATCGGACGCGACGTGGACGAAGTCGCGGCTCTCAAGCGAAGAATCGCCGAACTGGAGGGTCGGCACCACACCCGAAGTGAACCTTCACCTCCGTTCCCCCTGCCTCCTTCCTTCCCAGGACCGACTCCCCGGGTCGTGGATCACGCCTCACCTCTTTCGCCCGACATACTACAAGAGCCCGTCCCTCCGAAAATCAAAGTCCCTCAGCTCGGACTCTATGACGGAAGCTCGGACCCGGACTCCCACATCGGCCTCTACACCTCGTGGATGGACCTGCACGGCGCCACCGACGCTCTGCGCTGCCGCATGTTTTCGTTGACATTGGGACCCAAAGCACAGAGGTGGTACCACTCTTTGTACCCCCACTCAATCTCCACCTGGGGGCAACTCAGGTCGGCGTTCCGATCACACTTTATTGGGTCACAGATCAACCTCGCCCCCAAGGAGTCCATCGCCAACATCGTCCAAGGCGAGGATGAAAGCTTGAAGGACTACATTGCCAGATTCAATGATCGAGTCCAAAATATGGAACAGTGTCACCCGGAGGCGTTGTTGATCTCAGTCCAGGCCGGCCTGAAGCCGAAGACACTGTTCAAATGGTCCCTTTGCCAGAATAAGCCGACCACCTACCAAGAGTTCCTCATCCGCACCCAAAATTACATAATGGCCGAAGAATCCTCGTCCATCCCGGTGCTCGACGTCACGACAAACAAGGAAAAAGCGAAGGATGAAAAGTTGGGGAAGTCAGGCAAGTCGTTTGCTGAGATCCGAGCCATGAGGAGGCAAAAAGCGGAGGTGCTCAGGGAGACCTATCAGGACGTGTTTTCCGTAGGTGCCGCTGCTGTGTACGAGGAGATCAAGACCAAAGGGTTACTACCGGACCCGAAGCCGATATTTACCGATAAGGACAAAGTGGATAAATCCCTCTACTGTACCTACCACAAGGCATATGGCCATAACACCGACCAATGCCGAAACCTGATCTCGGCACTACTCAAACTAATTGAAGACCCGAACGTTAAGCGGTTCACACACTCAGGGGAGAAAAGGAAAAAGGGAGGCCGTTTCGAGGACGGCCTCGACAGTGAGGACGACGCTGACGTGAACCCGCGAAGGAAGAAGCCACAACAAGGCGCCCCCAATGAGATCCTGACATTCAACCCGGCCTACCGAGATGAAGCCGGTACTTCGAGGGGCCAAAAGCGAAACCGGTCCCCTTCGTTAGGGGCCGATCAGGCCAGTACCCCACCCCGGCGCGTGAACACCAGCCGAGCTGAATCACTCCTGTCGAGAAGACAGGCCAAGGCTTACGCCCGACAGGCTTACCATGCCGGACAAAGAGTG
>CACSLK010027829.1:3084872-3094991 GCA_902706635.1 Striga hermonthica | reverse complement strand
TTTTGTAAATCATAATTAATTTTTGAAAAGTTTTGTATGTAAATCATAATTATTATATAAAATAAAATAATTAAAACTTATTTGATTTAAAGTATGAGAGAGATAATTTGAAATAATGATTAATTTAAATTATGTGAATTAATTAATAATGAATTAAAGTTGATGTGATATGTAACAATGATTGATATTGATAATTGTGATATATAGTTGAAATTAAGTTAAAAAAATGATTGAATTAAAGAAAAAAATACAGTATATTTTTTGATCCATGTCCAATCCATCTTTTTAGTTTAAATCCATACTTTATGTAAATGAATTATTGTAAGTATTGTTACCTAATTACACATAATTGATATTTCTTATTAAAAAATAAAATTTTACAAAATAATAAATCAAACAAATGTAAATCAAAATATTTCCATCTTTTCTTTAATACAATAACATTTAAAAACTCTTTTAACCTACTAATATAGCTAGGGGAGAGAAAAACCGCATCAAACTCGAAAATCCAAACCGAACCGATGCATTCAATGCAGTGCAGTTTTAAATGTTTCGGTTTGTGATGCAATTTGAAATTTAAAAAATCACAAATGTTTCAAACCGTTGTTCGACTTTCAAGTATGAGCGGTGCAATTTTAGCCTAACCGCAAATAAGTAATCAAAAACCCTACAATAACCTACTTCCCACTTGAATGGTTGTAGTCTTACTTAGTATATAGTAAAATGGAGACCTATGATTCATAAAGATAGATGTTTAGGGATGTTGTGTTTTACTGCAATTATGTTAAACTGATGCTTAAAGTCTAGTACTTTAATGTTGTGTTTTATTGTACTTATGTTTGTTGATGCTAAAGTCTGGTACTTTTGATTTATTTTCTATTGTTTGAAGTATGATTTGCAAACTTCATCAACTATGGTTAACCAAAACAACCTAGACGAACCAAATTCAGTTCGGTTTGGTTTTTCGTTCTCTTGTTGTACGGTTCGGTTAACAAATTTAGGATTTTAGTTTTCGGTGTCAGTTTTTACCAAATGAACTCTAACATCCACCAAGAGAACAAAACTGAAACACACAAAAAGGCTTTATTATCCAAATAGAACCGTAAACGAGCCGAGCCGAGTTCGAGCTTAGAGTGTTCAAGTTTTTACAATTTAAAGAGCTTCCAATATAATTCATTTTCGAAAAAAAAAATAAAAAATTATAGATCTCAGGATTACTTAAATATCATCAATTTTCCCAAAAAGGAAATTGCAGACAGACAGCGCGTAATTTTTTTTCACATCATCGATCCATAACATAACTTAAAAATCAAATGAAAATAAACCACGAAATAATAAATAATAAATAAATAAATAAAGTGAGCATCTCAGACTGTAAATTCCCCATAATTTTATCTTCACTGACAATCAAAGTGCAAGGATGACGATTTTAATCAGCTCTCATCTCTGATGCTCCTTTAAATATAACAAAAAATAAATAAAAAAAAAAATTTAAGGAGTATATTTATTTATCCATCATAGGATCTCAGCAAGGATTAAAAAAAAGCTATCTTCATTTCCAAACAGGAAATAATCGGATAGATAACGCAGTATAATTCAACACATCATCGATCCAAATACAGTAACAAAAAATCATATTAAAAAAAAAAAGGAAAAAAAAGTTGTGATGAAGCAGATGAATTTTCATGAACAAATGCAGTGAAGTTTGATTTTAGTGGCGTCGAGTGGATATTAAAAGGGGGCGCGACGGAAACCCTAGCGGCCAATTTTCAGGAATTTTGTTGATGGGCTTATTAAGGCCAGGCCAGCCCAGCCCAGCCCACTAAAAAATGGGTCTTTCTTTGTGGAAACATTATTGGGCTCTCCAGGCGAATTGGTACACTTACACAAATTTAGTGAATTATTTCACGCAAACGAAAATCACAAAAGAAAAAATGGAGGGAAAACAAAAGAACAAAAAACAGAAAACCCGCAAAATTTAACCGCTAAAAAACCCAACCAGCCATTAACACAGAGCCAAAAAAAAAAGCAAGTTTTACCTCCAAAAAATTTGAAATTCTCCCGCGTCATCCTCTCCTTCTCCTCCATTTTTCTTCTCCCTCGAACGCCATTCAATACTATTCGACCTTCTGCAGTTTCTCAAATTAGGGCCGAGAGAGAGAGAGAGGAGAGAGAGAGAGAACGAAAATGGCGAAAATAGGAAAGCCAAGCCGCTCGAAAGAACAAGAGACAGCCGGCAAAGGAAAAGTAACTCCGGCCCAGATCGCGTTCATTGTAGATCGTTACCTTTCCGACAACAATTACGCCGATGCGCGCACTGCTTTTCGGTCTGATGCTTCAAGCCTTATCCCCAAATTTCAAGTGCAAGAAGTAAATTTTTATTTTTATTTTTATTTTTTATCTTTAGTTTCACCTGTTTGTCCCCCTTTTTTCTGTATTTAATAATTTGTAGTTGACGATTGATTCTCTCTTTCAGGTTCCAAAGAGCTTGTTGAGCTTAGACGCGATTCTGGACGAGTACATAACGCTCAAGGAGCAGAAGGTTTGGGTGGACCATGAACGGCGTCGTTTGGAGCAGGAGAAGCTGAGGGTGCACAATTTGTTGAGTGGGATGCAGAGCGTGATGAATGTTTACAACTCCGGCGAAAATGCTGCTGTTACCCCGCCACAGCCGCTGCCTCTGGCTGCCGGTGGATCTGCGGTCATGGCTTCTCAGGCTGAGACTGGTGTTGCAAGGCCCGCAGGTAAGTAATTCGTTTGCCAGTTGTTTGATTATTGTATGATTTGGTATTGACTTAAATGAGCTATGAATTTAGCCCTAATTTAAGATTTTAGCTCAGTATGTGTTGTTTTATGCAATTTGTAGCGAAAACCACACGCGAATAAATCAGTGGATGTTATGAATTGTTAATTGCTTCTTGCTATTCGTTTTATCATGATATATTTAGAAATGGTTAGGAATCTAAGAAGAAGTTTGTAGTAATTAGGCTAATGAGCTGAGTATTAGATGAGTAGAAGGATAGTTTGTACTTTGATTGAGTTCTTATAGTTATAAATTGTATCTAAGCACTGTTCAAACTGCAGAAATCTTACACTTTATTTACGCCTATCAGATGTGTTATTGTTTCAGCTAAGGATTACATGCAAAATAACACATGTCCCACTAATTATTTTCTCTGCCTCCATATTGTTTGTACACATGTTGTCTTGTATGTTCTTGCTCGGCAGCTTCGAGTTTGTTTGATAGCCTCTAGAGTTAATATGTTTGTGATCTGCACCGGCAAACAGGGTCTGTAGTTTCTTGTTGGATCAAAATTCCACATAATGTGCCTAACAGTTAACTTTTCAACTATCCAACTTGGGAATACGTGTCATCATTTTTTTGACGATTGATGTAGCTCGGCATAAACATTTCTGTTAGCTGTTGGGTGAGTTTTTGTATCTGTAGTAATTATAGAACTCCATATTACTACTCCAGATACAAAATATACCTTCATATAATGACTCCATAAATTGTGTCCTATTACTCCATTCGTGAGGCTGGACTACTTTATGCTCTGAGCAAGGTGCGGGTTATTAATTCAACCATGAAGCCATGATGTAAGTCCACCAAGTTTGTCGATTTAGAAGAATTAATGACATGGAACTTGGTTTGCAGTTTAACCATATAAAGGAAAAAATAGTCTTGGAGATGGAAATGTCTGTTTGCAGTCTGCAATGCATAATCTGATTTGATGCTGTCTTGATAAATGCTTCATGCAGCCACATTAATATGTTATTGTTATTTGCCTTTCTCTTCAGGCCAACATCCTATGTACAACAGTCCGGCTTTGATGTCCACAACAAAGCCCTCAAACATTCAGAAAGATCATGCAACTGCAAAAAGGAAAGAGTCCATAGATATTCCCCATCGCCCTGTGGTTTCGAAGAAATCTCGCAAGGGCCCACAAAACAGAGGTAAATCCTTCGATTGAAAAAAAACAACTTCTATTTTATTATTCCCCCGAGTGCTCATATTTTCTCATATATTTTTGTAGATATTAGTTTAGCTACAAAATCGAGTTGTGCACAAAGCAACCAAGAGAAACCTCCACTTAATTCTGCAGCTCAGTCATGTGCTTGTGATAATGCTCTTATGCAAGGGTCAAATGTCGTAAAATGCCTTTTCAATCACGAACCTCTTTCTACTCCACCCAATGCATCTGTTCCTAAAACTCCCACACGAGCTTCTTCATCCCAAACCGAGAAATCTGGTTCACCGTTTGAAGCTTGTTCGACTGCTACATCTGTTAAAGGCAATAATAATACCTCTCCTCAGGTCATGTCTTCTAACTGCACGACAATAATATCTGCAGAAACAATACGGGTCAGCCCCAACAAGCAAATATCTTATTACTCGATAGAGAAAAACCAAATAACTTGTTCCCCGCTGAAGGCAAACACGAAGGGTTCTTCTAGCACAAAAAAAGATCATGTCAGGGGGAGACTGGATTTTGGAACTTCTGAAATGCCGATGATCGCAGAGAACTTAAGCCCGAACGGGACATTAACGTCTGAATCTGAGGGAGGGGATATTCTTGACTTGGACTTGGATGCTTTAGGCTTGGACTTCAATCTTTCAGAATTTCTGGTTGATTTAGATATGTCGAGTGAAGGATTGGGTAATTTGCCTTCAAATCAAGCACTGAATTATTCATCTCCAGATTGTCACTCATGGTAATAACTAGTAGACTAATGTCATTGTTTACTAATTGAACAACTCTTCATTTATCAAATGGAATTTTCAATTTGGCAAATGCAGGTCGCCTTCTAAAGCAGACAAAGCTGAAATGGGTTCTAGACAAGTCACACCGGATATGATTTGCGTGGGTAAGAATTTTGAAGTTATTCGTGTTTTGTTTTGGACCTTTGGTCCGATGTTATCTAGTGTTCTAACACTATAAGTTGTTTCTACTTATATGCAAGCAGGTTCAGATACTGTTACTGCCATGCGATCGGTTACTAAACGTGTCACCATCGTTAGCCCTGGTAATTTTCTTTTCCAATTATAACGTTCCTTCGACTCGTATTATGTGTTGTATATTGCATTATCTTGGTTGACGAGTAGTTTTCTTTATTTTGATACTTTTATTGCAGTTAAACGCCAGAGAAGCAATTACGGACAGGAAAATGTTTAGAGATATTCTGATCAATCGGATAAACTTTAAGATGTGATTATTTATGCTGACATTTCTAGTTGTTGAAGCGATGTTATTTTGACTCATTGGTGTAAATGCAGTAGAATATGTTGTAGGCATTTCTTAGATTAAACATCAGTACATAACTGAAGTTTTCGTGTTTTTTTGTTTTTGTTTTTGTTTTTTTGTTTCTTGTTTTTTTTGTTTTTGACACATTAAAATTTGGGAAAATGCGCTACAGTTTCGTTACAGAACTATTCCGTTGAGATTTAACCGTTAAAATCATCATGTAATTGTTGTGGATAGTTGATTTAACGGTTATAAACTTCGATTGAATAGTTCCGTAACGTATCGTAGAATTCCCTAAAATTTGAATGCTCATCTTGATTTAAAGTGTGTTAGCTAGAAGCCTACAACATACTATTTTCTTGCGTCTAAGAGAATGAATTGAAGAGTTTCACAACTTCAAGTCTCCCATTTGAGGTCAACATGTCACATGTCATTTTTGCCTATCAAATGTGAAAGATATGAAGAAATTATACACCTATATATAAAATGTCAAATTCCAAATGTCCAATGTGGTTACGAAATTTCCTTCGTTAATTGATTAATGAATAATCTTGAATATACATACAATTTCCTTCATTTTTGTTGAAATAATATGCACACCAACGTGTCTAACCGTTATATAAATAAAAATATGACATTTCATAACGTAAACATGCATTTTTACAACAAATGTAGAATTGAGCGACCCATCTAATAATCGAAAAATATGACTTTTTTTTTGGTACAAAAAAGGAAGCGCTAACACTAACGCTTGATCACGACACTACGGGGGTGGGACACCCCGCATTATCGTGAGATAACCACCAACTCGCCCCATCCGGAGGCCTCTCAAAACGGTGCAAACCACCCACTCCTTGAGCCGCTAACGATGCAAGAAAATCTGCGACGAAATTGGTCTCACGATGTCCATGTACGAGCTCAACCTCACTGGCTCAATTAAGCAACTCTCGAATGCCACGAACAAGACTGCTATGCGGCCCAGAAATATCCTCCTGACCAACCATCGATAAAATAGTCTGGCTATCAACCTCTGCAATAATCCTACAAGCCCCAATATCCCACGCCAGTTGCAATCCCTGGAGCAGACCCCATAGTTCAGCTCCCACGATAGAGCAGTATCCAATATTCATCATAAACCCATGGACCCACCTGCCACAGTAGTCCCGGATGACCCCGCGGCACTAGCCATTCTAGTAGACGGGACGCGGCTTCCGTCCGTATTCACTTTAAGAGTCTCCAATGGCAGGGGTGACCACGAAATCCAACGCAACTCCCGTTTAACGCATGCACCCAGGCGGTGGCTACTGTCCACGGCAGCACCCACACTAGCAGCGTACGGGAGCACCTCCCGAACACGACCCTTCACCGGCCTATTGCACCCTTCAAATACTTGAATATTTCTCCAATGCCACAGCCTCCAAGCCGTCAATCCGAAAAGGGTCGGCCAATCGTTATGCTCCAAGAAAAGGCGGCCTGATAAGTTGAGAAGAAGCCAATCTCGGATCGGCGCTGAAAAGAAGACTTGCCACTGCTCCTTTGGAACAAGGCTTTTCCACGTCAAAGCCGCAACGCCGCAATCCCGCAGCACATGCAAAGTGGATTCGTCCATCCTTTGGCAGATAGGACAGGTAGAGGACGAAGATAGATGGCGTCTCATACGGCTGATATTAGTGAGCAAACTTTCCCGGGCGGCTAACCAAAGAAAGAGTCGCACCCTCTGAGGACCTCGCCATTTCCAAATCAGCCGCCAGAGGCCCGACGCAGGAGCTGGACTGGGCTGGGAAATCGCTTGATACGCTGACCGTGTCGTAAACCGGTCGTCCGCCGACCACCCCCAGAAAGGGAGATCGTCGCCCCTCTGCACCTGTGGCGGTGGGACCGCTGCTATTCGGAGAAGACACGACGCCGACAGCCAATCTTTGAAGCGGGCCTAGTCCCACCGATCATCCGTCGTCACATAGAATGAAACCGGGGCCTGTAGCGAGCTCTCCGGTACCGGCCGGGTCGCGACAAAGAGTAACGATGTGGATAATCCCACCCAAAGATTCCACCAAAACCGAACACGTCGACCATCCCCGAGGGACCACCGACAACCAGATACGATCAGTTTCCACACATCGCGAATGGCTCGAAGAACCAACGAGCCCCTAGGAAATTCGAAGTCCTCACTCATCGCCCACGGCTCAAGCTTGTATTTCGTCCTAAGCACCCTACACCATAGCAAATCCGGCTGCGTCAGGAACTTCCAAGCCATCTTCATAACTAACGATTTATTCATCAACCGTTGTTCGTGCATCCCTAGCCCTCCATCAAATTTTGGCCGGCACACCTCAGACCAAGATACAAGACTCACTTTCCTCGTAGAAGCCGTCCCACCCCATATGAAGTTACGACATTTCCGTTCCAGGTCATCACACACGCCGTGGGGAAGAGAAACGGTCTGCATAGAATAATACGGAAGAGATGCAAGAACCGACTGGGCCAGTGTGACCCTACCCGCCAGCGAAAGCAACGATGCTTTCCAGCCCGCAAGGCGGCTGTCCGTTTTCTCAATCAGCTCCATATACGTGGCCTTAATAATCCAGCTGTGAATGAGAGGCATACCAAAATACTTGCCCAAATTGTCGACCTCCTGGAATCCTAGCCGTTGGGCCAGAGCCAAACGTGTCGCTGGTGCAACATTAGGGGAAAAAAAGATTTGGGTCTTTTGCTCGCTTACTTTCAGCCCCGAGGCCTGACAAAACAAACGCAAAAGCTCATGCAGGCCATCCGCCTGAGACTGATCAGCTTCCAGGAACAACAACAAATCGTCTGCAAACATGAGGTACGACACTGTCACCGCACCCCTGCCTACCGCAAAAGGCTTCCATGTTCCACCAGCCACCGAGGAGTCAATCAAATGAGCCAGACGCTCCATGCAAAGTACAAATAAGTATGGCGAAATGGGGTTACCTTGGCGAACACCATGACTAGGATGGAACTCCTCACTGACACCACCATCTCACTGCAGCTGCATGGTGGCTGAAGTGACACATGCCATCACCGCCCGAACAAAAACGACTGGGAATCCCGCCAGCAACAAAGATTCTCGAATAGAATCTCAGTTGAGATAGTCATATGCCTTTTCCAGATCAACCTTCACTGCCATATAGCCTATCGTGCCCTTCATTCCACGCATCGAATGGATAATTTCCTGAGCCAGGACAATATTGTCAGTGATTTGCCGTCCCGGGACAAAGCTCGCTTGAGCCGGGCTAATAAAGAACGATAAAAGAAGCTTCATTCGTTCTGCTAACACTTTGGTCACCACCTTGTACACCACATTCAACAAGCTAATAGGGCGGAATTACTTTAAGCAGGTCGGATTGGGCACCTTCGGTATAAGAACTAAGAGCGTCCTATTTAGAGATGACGGGACCGCACAACCCCCCCAGATTTCACGCACTTAGGTGCAGACGGATGGCCCAACATTATGCCACTGCTGCTGAAAGAACAAAGCATGAAGACCATCAAGGCCCGGGGCCTTCAATGGCGCCATTTTCTGAATCGCCCCATGGATCTCGGCATCCAAAACGTGTCGCCCGACCACCTTTAACAGAGCACCATCCACAACAGGGAATGTATCCTGAAGGCGCGTGCTACTCGGGGCCATGCTCGCTAGCCCGATAGATAGTGCTAAAGAACTCCACTGCCATCCGCCGCATCTGATCACGATCCACGATTGTGTGACCCTCATTATCTACCAAGAATAGGATCTTATTTTTACAGCGTCGATTCTTCACCAGACGATGATAATAAGAAGTGTTACTATCCCCAAACAAGACCCAGTCCCGCTGCAGTTTCTGAAGCATTAACAACTCTTCCTGAAGAAGGATACTATCCAGCTCCCCCTGTAGCTCAATCGCCAGCCGACGCAGAAAGGGATTCCTCGGGAATTGAGTACTCCGTTGGATTCCTGCAATACGAGCCAACACGTGTTTCTTTCGACGGAAAATATTCCCAAACACCGTCATATTCCACACCCGAGCGTGTATTTCAAACTCCCCGCAGCGCTCTCATATGGGCCCCCCGATGACCATGCATTGGCTACCAGCTCCTCAAAACCCGAATGAGTCAACCACGCCGCAAGGAAACGAAACGGTTTGGGATGTCGTTGTCGCTCCCTACGGGCTGCCCGAAGTAATAAGGGCGTGTGATCAGACTGGACCCGGGGAAGGTGCCACACCAAACTCTCCAAAAATTTATCCAGCCAGACTGCATTACCAACCCATAGATCCAACTTCTCGGCTAATCCTCCACGAAACCACGTCATCGTGGCCCCATCAGTGCGTAATTCCCGAAGATCATTATCAAAAATCTAATCAGCAAATGCCAAACTAATATTACAGTTTCTCAAAGAGCCACCGTGCTTCTCCGACACCCAGAGCAGGCAGTTGAAGTCACCGCCAATCACCCACGGGCCAGAAACCATTGCCGCGAAATGGTCAAGAGATCCCCACAAGGAGCGTTGGATGCCTGGACTCGGACTCGCATAGACAAAGGTGACAAAGGAGGAGTGATCCCCCACGCGTACATGGGCATGAACATGTTGGCGACTACATTCCAGCACCTGTAAATCCACCACCGACTTCCATAAAACCCAAATGCCACCCGAAAAACCCGTCGCCTCAACCCGAAAAGATCGGTCGTATCCACTCCGTTTAATGAAGTGGTCCGCACGCACTCCGCTGATCCGTGGTTCTAGCAAAGCAAAAACATCCGGAACATACTGTTGCCGTAAGGTAAGAAAAGCCCTCCTGAAAGCGTCAGAAGCGGCTCCTTGTACATTCCATGAAACAATATTCATAAGAAAAACTAATGTGAACGTGACCAA
>CACSLK010027829.1:2991559-3009817 GCA_902706635.1 Striga hermonthica | reverse complement strand
TTTTTTTTTTTTTTGATGCTATCAATTGGATTATCAACTTGCAAACCAACTAGTGTGTAAAATTCAAAGGAATCTAAACTGAAAGAAGATTCTAGAACAAATTCTATAAGATATATATGAATTGTGAGGTGGTAAATTGTTCTTTGATTTTATTCAAGGAATCTTCTTATCTATCAAGATTGCAAATTGCATGGGATACAAGAGATTTATTGTACAGTTAATTTGAGATATATATGTTATAGAAACACTGGTTAGATTCCTTAAACTTTGGAGTCTGAAAAGGATTCGAATGTTGACTTTTGATGGGATGTACCAAACCAGGAAAATAGGAACAAATTAGGAATAATTCGGAGGTTCTTTTAATCAAATCTGTCACTTAAATCTTATTATATATATAATAATAGTGAACTAATTGTTAATTAGATTTACATCTAAGGAATTTTATTGGTAAAACAAAAATCTCTAAAGCTACAAACTATGGTTTCGTAGATTTGTTAATCGAAACGAACTGTTGGTTAGCTCGGCTCGGCTTAAGCCACATGATTGTAATATAAATTGGAATTAAATTCAGAATTTCGTTAGAATATGTTTTAGTTGGAATTTTACTATTTTTTTTGTAGTGCTCGAACTCGGCTCGCTTGCTTGAGGTCGCGTACGTAACGAGACGATATTGGTTTGGCTCGATAGGACTCAATAATATATTTTTTTTTGTAGTTCGATTCACTGCAACTTAAGCTCGACTCGTTAAGGCTTGAGCTCAAATCGTTAATACTGATAAACAAGTCATTCTTGAGCTCGATTACTGTCTCGTTAAGGGCTCAAGCTTGGCTCGTTTACATCTCTCGGGTTTTGTTACTCTAGAATTACACTTGTAAACGAGTCGAGCCGAGTCGAGCCGCTCGAGCTCAAACCCTTAATGAGCCAAAAATCGAACTTAATCTCGACTCATTTATCACTATTAACGAGTTGATCTCGAGTTTTAACGAGTCGAACTATATAAAATTATATCAAAAATTCTCTTTTCGAGTCTTATTGAGTTGAGTTCGACATACAAGCTGTAAATGAGTTCGAGCTCGGGTTGTTAAGAACTCGAGCTCAAGCTTTAACGAACTGAACTCTAGCCGAACTGAATCAAACTCGTTTAATTTAACAGCACTACCCATAATTACTCACCTACCCACATACTCGCATCATTGCCCACAAGCAAGAAGTCGACATCTCGTAGTATTTTACATTAAATAATTAGTTAGTTTTAAAATTAACTACCTAGAATAGTTAAAAAAAAAATATGATTATTGCTTATTTAATGTAACGAACTGTATTTGTTTTTTATAATTAAATAACTGTAATAATTATTTTCTGAAGGGCAAAGACTGAAATAAGGGTCAAAGCACTGACCTTATCTTTTTATCCTGTCGGAAAAAACAAACAGCTGGTTGAGTATTGTTCACTCTCTCTTCTTTCAGCCCATAAATAAATTCCATCAGATAAAAAAAATAAAAAATTAATAAATATTAAAAAGACTTGTATAAGAAGTGGGTCACATGCATTATTATTTGAACTGAAATAAATGTAATTCATTTGTACTTATCTTCATTTTATCCATTATTCCGTTTAATTCCTATATATCTTTACTTTATTTATTTATTTATTTGAAGACCCACTCATTAAAGTCATCTTCACATATCTTCTCTTTTATAAGATATATATATATATATATAGATGTGATTCAATAAATTGTGGTATATAACTAATAACTATTTGTGATGTGATGAGACTATTATGTGTCTCTTATTATGCTACTAGTTATTGAGACGACTATATTTTCAATTAACTAACAAAAAAAATTATAAATTCTTGTGAGACAGTTTAATTGTGAAGTGAGTCAACTCGCATACTCGTAGAATAAAAATAATACTATTACTCCATGTTTGTTTCGAAGGGATTAGCCAGAATATCTTGTCTTATTCTTTCTCTATCCCATGTTTGTTTCATAGAATTCATGCTCGGGATGGAGTGCTCGGCCTGGGATAAACATGGATTTTATTCCATGAAATCGGGATAAGTCAATTTGGGCCTTTAGAGGGATAACCAATCCTGACAAGCTAAAGTCTATTTTACCGTATATGGACTTTGTTTCCTAGGCGCTCCTGAGGCCGTCGGAGAAGGGATCGGGCCGACTTTTATTCCATGAAATCGGGATAAGTCAATTTGGGCCTTTAGAGGGATAACCAATCCTGACAAGCTAAAGTCCATTTTACCCTCAATTAAAAAAAAAAAAATAAGACAATTTTGACCCCCATAATACACAAACTACAACCCCACCAATATATAATAGGGGCAAATTGTACTTTCCAACATTGATATAGGTTTGTGTTGAATGAAATCATTTTTTCCCTTTTTTTTTTAACAAATAAGTTATCCTACACCAATCTAACATAACAAACACAGATGAAAATAATCCAAACATACAATCCTACAACTTTGGACTATTTTTGTCCAATCTCATTCCACCAAACAAACAGAAAATGTCATACTTTTATTTATATTGTTTGTTAAACTGTGACATTTATATTTGAAAGTGTGTACATGTGTTTAAAAAAAAAATATATGTTTGCCTTTAGCAGTAAAAGAATATAAGTTCTTATGAGAAACAAAGAAAAATTTCCTCAACTATTTGGAGTAAATATTTTAATGGATTAAATTTATCATTTTAGTTTTACTTATATTATAATTTAATTTTGTTTTTCTCTCATCAACTTTGTCTACATTAGATCCAAATCCAATGTAATATAACACCCTCATAATATAGGAAATTGAAACCACACTTTATTCTTTTTCCCATATTGTCATACAGTTGACTTGGAAAAAAAAAAAGAAGAAATAAATAAATAAATATCTTATCCCAAATAAAGTACTTTTGGTTTGGACCATCAACCTTATTTATGACAATGGAGAAATTGCTTGGCTTTGGGCACATACCTTGTGAAAGATTGGAGAATGGGAAGACAAATTGAGGTATACCAAATAGAGATTTGGATAAACATTGAAGAATCTCAAAAATATTTTTAAGATTCATACATTCCCTCATATATCCTTTACTAAAGTCGAGCCGAGTACTTCGTGTTCTAATATATGATCATTTAAACAGACGGACCAAAATTTTAGTTCAAGTCGATTCGTTTAGTAAACCTAAAATTACAAACGAGTTGTTCCTGAAAATAGTTTTTTCATTCGTAAACGCGTTCAATCTGATTTTTTCGTCAGAAAATTAACTTGTATAAAAGAAATGAGAGGTTCGTGAACTCGTTTGGCTCAACTAGCGATAATAAACGATTTTCGAGCTCAAATTCATTTAATTAAATGAACAAGCGATCTCGAACTTTCACGAGTCGAACCAAGTTGTTTTGAACAACAATTCAGTTGAAATAAATCTCATCATTGCATTCCGAAGTTGGTGAAAAACATCACAGTCCAATTGCAAGATGAGTAACACATTATTAGCATTTCTTGAGGAGAACAAAATGATGATGTCTTTGAGTTTGAACCACAATTGTTAGCGGTGACTTGATAGGCCAAAAGTCGTCCTTCCAATTCAACGACTTTGTAATGCATTTGGATACGTTTGTTTGCACATATAGAGCTAAAAAACAAGAAACACAAAGGACAAAAAATAAAATAAAATAAAAATTCAATATGGTTCTTCATATTCATGTGAATAATATTAATTTATAATTAAGTTAGAAATGTGATGATTTCCAAGGCCACATTGAACATCAATTTGGTGTGAGATTGAGAACCAAACATCAATTTATATATGTTTGTGTTCCACTCTGTTGGATGAATGACACATGTAATGATGATGTCATATTTGTACACACGAAACGGAATACGAAAGTGGAGTAAGAAATCAAAACCCTCACACAACAATGAAAAATTAATTCAGTAACGGCATTAGCTAATTTGAAATGTTCCGCTTTTATATAAAAGTGGAGCATGAAATCTCATAATTCCAAATTAACTCATTTTAACCAATAAATCTAATCAAAATCGATTTTATTTATATTCAGTCGCGCCTCGTTTAGACAATACCTAGTAAGAGGAGTGAACCTATTCATAACAAAATTATCATTACTTCAATCACATAATGCATGCATGATTGTTACATAATCTGTGATCGATTGTAGATGGCTTTTGAAAGTATTTTTAGAACACGAATCAGTACATTATTTGTAAATAATTGTGAATGAGACATATATATTGCTTACAAGTTTCTAGATACTTTGCTATGACTGTTGTTTTGTCCATATACAAAACCGCTTCAACTTTGGCTTTTTATTATCAGTCCTTTGTTTGGTAAAAAGTTTATCCTTATCATTAGAGATTATGTAAGCCCCCCATTAATTTCACAAGTCACAAAGGGACACAACTATGAAGAGTCCCTATCCAAATTAATCATATTCTCATTAATTTTAGTAAACATATATATTTCTTAAGAGATGATTATTAATTAAAATCTTACTTTAATTTATAATTTTTTTAATATATCAGTCTTTAGATATTTTTTGTTCAGTTATTATCTGGGTAGCCTCTTATTTCTGCTGGGTTTTTGTCCCAAGAATCACAAATATTTGGTTCTAAGGAAAAAAAGACAATTTAATTTTATTTTATTTTTCTTACTTTTTATATGTTATTAATTATGATACATCAATCTTGTACAAAATGTGAATTCAATATTAAGTTTGATGTTATTATTTCTATCGTACAAAATAGTTTGAGTTATGGAATTCGTTGGAACTCGTAATGTCTGTCTTGGTGGACCCGTAACTAGAGTTACCACACGAATCGAGTCACTTGTAATCTTAACTCAACTAGTTAGATAATCCAACTCGAGCTCGAGCTGTTTAATTAACGAGCTAGCAAGCTCGACTCGATAAAATTTGAGTTCAACCTCGGCCCAACTTGTTTACACCTTTTGGATTGTGCCAAATTGTTCTTATTTAGGTTTGTGGCCCAAGCTTAGCTAATGGAAACACAGTGCCTGGAAAACCCAACTTCCCAATTTTGGCCTTGAGCAGATAGAAATTTTTTAATCATTTCTTGTATTTCAATCATGTACTCAGTATCAAGAGTAAATTATTTTTCTCTCTCTCTCTTTTTTCTTTTTTTTTTTTCAAAATTACATATCGAACGTAACAAAACACGAGCTTGTATAATTGACAAGAAGAAAGGCATGATAAGCAATTGCATCCATTACTCATCTCAGAGCTTTATATTCTTAATTGTTACTCCATTTATTTTATATATAACCATTTTGAGCATTTGTCTTGAAGTTTTCATAAGGGGAAACATGAGCGAAAGGCAAAAGGTTCAACGAAAAGAAGCACAGAGAAAAGAGAGAACCATGTACGATTGTTCCTTGCCCACAACTATTCTTCGTCATATAAAATCCGAGCCATCGTGAAAATGCTGCAAGTCTGGGTGGGGCCCTCCACCTGGCCTTCGAGGGTTCCTATGAACAATTTCGACATTGAATGAATAACATTAATTACATCAATGAATAACATCAATTACATCAAGAAAATCGAAAGTTCAATGTACTTAATAAAGCGTATAACATTGAGTTGATAACATTAGATCAAAGAAAAATCAGAAGTTCAATGTACTCAATAAAGCAATGAATAACATTACATCAAGAAAATCGAAAGTTCAACATACTTAATAAAGCATATATACGTAACATGCCATGAGAATCAACTAACTCTTAGCACCAAATTCTGTAACATGCATGAGAATCAACTAACTCTTCACACCAAATTCATATATCAAAGTCACCTTGTGAATCGGCCTGGCTCAAACCCTGGCACGCCAGGTGGGCCATACGGATCAAAGCGGGCCCCAGGCGGTACACCCCTGCATTGGAAAATAAAATTGTAGAATCAGATAGGAAAAGTTAAATATTCACATAATCATATGCTGATAAAGACAGACACTACCAAAAAATAATGTCATATTCCAACGAAAATCCAACGGTAATATATTTCAATGGAAATTCCAACGGATATTCCTTGAAATTTTAATAGGAATTTAATGATTCCAACGGCATTTTTCCATCGCGGAATTTTCGTTGGAATATACAATTTCAGTTGGAATTTTTATTTCCACCCATATTTCAACCGATGGAAAATCTACCGTCAAAATCCAACAGGAGAAACTCAATATTTTCGTAGGAATTTCCGTTGGCATCCATTAGAAAATTCCAATAGAAATAATAGCATTTAAATATTATTGGAATTGCCGTTGAAATTCCATTTGAAATTTTCCGTTGAAATTTCATCATTTTCTATGAAGGAATCACTCACGGAGAATTTCCAGGAAAGCCAAATCCGCTGGTCCCACCTCCAAAGAACCTCGGATCATTAGGACCTGCAAGAAAAACGGCACACGACTAGTTACAAAGCTGGTTATATTCACGATTATTTTTTTGGCTCACACAACAGAGACATTATACGAACCCACTAGCATGCTTCCACCTCCGAAATCTCCCCTATAATATGATTCAAATGTCAGCAGCTAAAGAATGGAGAACAAAAAATTAAAAAAAAAAAAAAAAAAAATCTTGAAATAGTTTCATGTCAATAGTTTAACGAAAGATGTTCTTCTTTACCTGGAAGGATACATTCCAGCCCCAGGCCCAGGAAAGAGGTCACTGCCTCCAGCACCAGGTATTGGAGGAACTATATATCTACATAAAACGTCAAGAAAACAGAAATGCAAAGTTTTCAGAACTCGAACAGACAATAAATCTCAATACAGCTTTCCCAAGTTAAAATGCACATAACTAAGGTAACAAATAAGAAGACAGTGATTGAAAAAAATCGAATCTACCATCTCAATGCATTGATGCACATTATGATTAAGTAGTGAGAAAATATTTACCCCGGGTGTTGTGGTGATATATAAGGGTCATCAACTTCTATCCCCGGACTATCATCTCTCAGTACTCTCTCGGAGCTGCAGATCAAACAGCCAAGCTTAAAAGGACATAAATTCATAGGAAAAGAAAAAGAGGACAAAAACAGTAAACATCATCTTCCAAAATTAAAAAGGTGTAACTATTCCGAGAGCTAAGATGTGACAGACAATGAATGCCCACTCAGCAAAATCTCTATAAGTGCATTTTCATCAAATATAGCCAACAATAGATACTTAGACCAAAAGCCCTTCTACAAGACTCAACAATTGTGTCAAAACTTTGGAAAGCCATAAAATTTAAGACATTGGACTAAGACTGTAACAAAAAAATGTCCAGAAAAATTTTCACCTTGAAGGTTGATTTGAAGAAGTCGAAGCTGAAAGGCCATCGAGCTTATTCAATACTTCCTTATTCAAAGTGGTTACCAGCTTCCCCAAATTCTTGAACTGTGACCCGTAATTCGTCCCACCATTATCTTGCACATACTCATCAACACTGCAGAAACCCATTCGAAAGTTAATCGAGCGTTTCGACAAACCATTAGGCAAAAAGCAAAAAGGTTGTGACTTTTTTTTTTTTTTTTCCAGTAAATATTAACTGACATACTCAATTTCAAGATGCCATGGCTCCGAGCCACCTTCCTTCAAAACGTCAACAAGCAATTTATCGTTCATCGCAAGACACTTAACCAGAACTTTCTTGGAGCCCTTCTCCGGGTTTGAGTAAACAAAGGCAAAGTTGCCCTCGACGACGTTCCAATTTTCTATCCCAACTTCATCTAAACCCAAAATCGAATCCAAACGCCAACAATTAATTCACAAACGGAAACTACGAAAGGAGAGAACTTTCTTAAAAGGGGCACGAATTAAACACGAATCGTCTCAATTAGTTGACAAAACGAAGCCTAGATCGAGGAAAATTACCGGTTGCAGAGGAAGAGAGGGCTTCGTCGGCGAAGGCGGAAGGGCCGGTGGCGTGAAGGGCGTACCCGGAGGCGACAAAGGCGGCGTGCACGGCGAAGGCAACTTTGTCGAATTTGTGACGGCATGAAGGCCGCGCCGCCCGTATGACGGCGAGTACCGATTGTTCGGTGGCCATACTGTTAGATTCTTGTGTGTGTGTGTGTGTGTGTGTGTGTGTGGATTTGTCTCTTCAGCTCGCTTTCTTCTCGAAGTTTAAGTCAAGAACAAAAGCTGAATAATTTTTGTTAGATTTAGTATAATTAGGCCCAGTTTGGTTGCTATAATTGGGCCTGATATCCTTTATTATGTTATTATTTTTGAATTTTTTTTTGGTTTGTGGCCTGTAAGCCCTTTAAAGTGAATGGGTCTAATGTCTATCCAGCCCAAAGTCCTTCATATTTCTTTTTGACGTTTTTATCTTAGTAAATTTCTCGACTCAGACAGTTTTTTTTTTTTTTTTTTCAAGAAACGGCAAGCACTTTCATAACCAAAAAACTCAAAAGAGTATGGAGTGTCGTCTGATACCTATGGAACCAAAAAATCGGACCTACCTCTTGCATTTTAGAAGAATCTAAGAGGCACAACTCCATCAATAAAACAACCGTCACAACAAAACAAAGTCCCATAAATGAGACTAGTATAAGATGAAGTTAAACTAACATATTGAAAAAAAAAAAAAAAAAACATCTCATGTACAAACAAAATAAGACCTCCCCTATCACGTAGTTGACATAATACACAACCACCCGAGTCGGCGCACGAGCCAATCCTAGCATCACAGAGATCCAACAAAGCAACAAACCAGAACGCCAAACCCGAAAACTGCGGCCACTAGCGCCGCCTAAACGGATATGATGATGATTTAATTCTCGATTCATTTATGGACTCCGAAAATCTATCACAAGAGAGAGTCGCCACAAAACTCACCAACAACCAGCACCAAAAGGCTCGAAAGGAGGGTCCAATCACGCAACGGGTCACACCCTTGCACTCGACAACTAAGGAACACGAACCCAGGCTATGGGCCTAGAGCTGACAACCGGTGACCCAACCTTAGCTGGGACAATGGCGAGCGGCAAGCGCCAACCCAAACACATTCCCGCAAGGCCTCAGAAGAGGCGTAAAAGAAGAGGCCCAATCCCGACTCGTTGGAACCCGACTCAAGTAGTGCTGCGGCAGGCCTCAGGCAGAGGAGGGACAACGGCAGCAAATTTTGGATTCCTCGACTCTGGTCCCAGCCAAGGCCAACTTCTTCATTTGTGATAATTCATCCAAAAGCTAGTGTGAGAACTCTTACCAGTTTTATTAGGTAAAACAACTAACAACAAATGACCGATCTGGGAAGATTTAATTCAATCTGTGAGAACTCTTATCTAGTCTTTTACTGTTGGATGATACATGTTTGGGTAAAACGACTGACAAGAAATGGGCCAATCTTCGAAAATTCGGTTCAACCGGCGAGAACTCTTATAGGGTATTTTACTATACACATCCATACTGTAAGAACATTGGTTTGGCATCATGTCCGACAAACCTAAGTGTTTTCTAGAAGATTTCTTGTTAAACAAGCAAAATAAATTAAAGGGAAGTTTTTCTATTTATTTACTTGTAGTTCCTAATATTTATTATTAATAATATATGGTATATATTCATTGTAGTATGTATTATGGAATCCTAATCCTTTAGGAGAAGGATTACATAATATATATCTTATATATTTACTTACCATATATGCCACATGCCATAATTAGTTCTCTTTTGCTTGTATGACAAGGAATAGGTGGCAAGGACTATGAAAGGATGAGCTTTACATACAAGAAGAGATCTGGACGTTCATGAGAAGATCTAAGGAGGATTTGGAAAGATTCACCACAAGATCTTTGAAGATTTGGAAGATCGGCTATTTTTGGAAAGTCATGTTCTTACCAGATTCTGGAAGGCAAGATTTCCATTGGAAGTTCAATTCTGAAGATCTCCAAATCACATGCACGATTTATACATCAAGGAAACTTACCTTACATGAAGGATGTCGTCCAAATCAGAAAGCAATCTATTGAGAAGGAAATTGACTCCTAAAAGGAAAGGAAGAACTTGGAGAAGACTCCACCCTAGGGAGTTGTATATATACCCTGTTTGAAGATCGAAGATACGTGGCTGAGATAATTATCTTTCATTCAATATTCGAGCTTCAAGCCTTTCTTTGTTTTATTTTGTTCACAGTTCAGTTCAAGGTTCTTACGTATCCAAGAACTGAAGCTGTTTAGTTTGTTTCTTTTTATTTCATTCAAACACTTTTGTGATCAGTACTTAGGGATTAAGTACAGTGATTAGCTCGAGGGATTCGAGAGTTAGAAGTCCACGGGACGTGGCCGGAGAAGTAATTGATAGGATCGTGTGTAGTTGTGGCTAGACTAGAAGGGAGTTCGAGTCGTGTAAGTCCAAACTATACAAGTGTGAACGGTTTATCAATGAAAGAGCTCTGAGGGGAAGTGGGACGCTTCCCTGAAGAGTTTTTAAAATCTTCGGTTTATTGCTTCCGCATTATTCAGTTCTTATTTCAGTTCGTACCACCAATAAGCGCACTCCGTGATAATTATTCGTTTCACATACGTTTCGAATTCATCGATAAAAACTTAGGGATTACAATTTTCCGATCAACTCATTCTCGCAACCGGTTTGCCAAGACACGATACAATCATTACCACCAACTATGTCCTTGCCATAACTTTCACAAAACAGAAAAACTACCACAATATACATTTTGCATTTTCATGCCACACACGCAAATAAACAAAACTTTAAAACATAAAAAATAAATAAGTAAATAAAATACAATCAAAATCTAAAATTTCATGTATTAATCCTTACATGCCCACATTCAACACTTTCCTTTTCCCTACGAGGTGTATTGGTAGGTGAACCGGTCGGTTCAACAACAGTTCTCCTTCTGGTCGCTCGGAGATAACAGAAAATCGCCGCTAGAAAGATGGTGACTAAACCTCCAATAATCACCCCACCACCGGCAATCGATTTATCTGCCCGGTGGTGGTGGTGGTGGTGGCCGTGGTGTTTTTCCAACTCCTCTTCTTGCTCGGCCACCGCACTTTCCTCGTTCTTCACACCTTCATGAGTACTCGGGCTCGGGCTTGGGCCTGAATCGTGTTTTCCAAGTTTCCTAATTGTAGGTGCTTGGGCCGATCCACGTTTCTCTTCGTTATCGGCTAATATCAAATGGGCCCCCGTGATTATCAAGCAGCAAACGAGAAAAGCACTAGACATTGTTGTGTCAATGAACGACTAATGTTTTGATCTTTTGAATGTGTGTGTGTGTGTGTGTGTGTGTGTTTTGGCTTATTTTCTCTTTGATGGGTCTTGTATATATACATAATGTGTTGGTACGACAAGATCTAACAAGCATGCATGCGTTTAATTAATAATTTAAGTTCATTTTGTCGGAATTTGTGAATTATTTAGAGCAAAAATTTGAATCCTTAGACAAAGTCAGTAATTGCGTTATTGGCTTTCCTATACGAAAATCAACGAGTGTGCACGTGAACTCATTAAACGTACATTAGCAATACCTAAGTAAGCAATTAAAAAAACACAAAATTCTTTTGTGAACTTTGAGTCGGGTCGAGTTCGAGAGTCTATTATAATGATTTTGAGCATTAATGAGTCGATTTATTGAGAATTATATACAAATTTATATTTTCAAGCCTTAACAAGGCAAGGCAAGGTAACGCGAGTTAAATTCACGAGTGACTCGTCTTCATTTGACAGGTTTTAGTCTAACTGTTACTCGGATTGATTTGTTATACTTTCATGACAAAAAATATAAGTTATTAATATTATGAAATAAATAATTTATTATGTTATTTGTTAGAACGTATAACACTTCATTATGAAATTATGCTGTCAAAATTAATTGATGAGTGATTGGAAAAAAAAATATATTAGCAATAACCAAGTAGATAATAATAAAATCAAGGGAACATATATAGTTTTTTGATTGATGATTTGTAAATAACTTTTTTTTTTTGGGTGAATATAATTATCGAGAAAGCTACAGTCCTGTTACAAAACCATTCCGTCGGAATTTGTAGTCGTTAGATCATCATGTAACCGTCATAAATAATTGATCTAACGGTTACAAATCTTGACAAAATAGTTCCGTAACCGGAGCGTAGAATCTCCCTATAATTAACAACAATTTCTCTCTTGAGGTACACACATTAGAATTTGAAAGTCGTACTCACCACCGCCAAACAGCTGTCCTTACAGCAAACCACATTTCTTTTTGTAGATCTCAATAGAATTTAATTAACTAATTTGTTAATCATCATATCGAATTACCATGTTCTTATTCATGAAGAAACTAGCTAATTGGACGAATTAATCAATATGGTTAAGTAATAAAAACTATGATAAAATTATCATAATTTGATTATATATGTATTTATTATTTATTTCTTCATATTGATATTATGGTGCAGTATACAAAAAAAAAAAAAAAGAAAAAGAAAAAATCAACAAATATTTCAACTTAATAAATTATTTTAACAATCAATTATCATATTTAGTCATAACAAATAATGTAAAGAAAATTGTCCATTGTAACACAAAAATGACTAACATTTTGTCGTGCGATAATAGGACAAACGAAATTTCCTTATGCATGCAACATTTGGTGGAATAAGTTGACTTTAATGTACGTTGATTAGTAAATTATAAGCAGCATTATTAATTATGATACAATAAATCGCGTTTTGGCGACAGCTTGGAGTGAATTATGAAAAATAAATAAATAAATAAATAAATAAAGCATAGTGTTATTTATTTAATATGAAATTGGGTCAGAAATTGTCTCCATGCATGTACTTAAAATCATATAATCATTAAATTATGTAGCCATTTTAACATCTAAACATTATGCTGGCAGTTTTCAGGCAGCATATGAAGTATATTAATAGTATAAAACTAAAGTAAAAATAAAAAACTAAGACGGCATAGTTTAAGAAAAATAATAATAATAATAGTGAAAGGTAAACAAAACATACGATAGCTAAAAACTATTAAATTTAATTATGATTCTATAAGTAATATATTTTGAATTCAATATTGCTATTTCTAGTTAATTTAATTAAAAATTATATATAAATGAGATTGACCGTACATAGAATCTAATAGCGTTGGTGATACTATTTTCCTGGAAAATGCTATTTTTTTTTAAAAAAAATTCAATATTGCAATTTCTAGTCACATAATATGGATGGATCCGACTAGAGTTGTTAAACGAAGTTGCTCGTGACTTTAGGTCAGCTCGGCTCGTTAAGGCTCGAGTTCGGCTCGGCTCGGCTCGTGTGATAAACAAGCCGAGCTCGAGCTCGTTTAAAGTTCGTTTCGTTAACTATAGTCGGACTGGCTTGACTTGATAATGCTCAAAAAGAGAATTTTTATAAAAATCCTATAGTTCGTACATCATCAAAGGTCAAATCAACTCGTTAATATAGATAAGCAAGTCAAACTCGAACTCGATTTCTAGCTCATTTATTTAACGATTTGAGGTGAGCTCGACTCGTTAAGGGCTCGAGCTCAAGGTGCTCTAATTTGCTCGACTCATTTACAGGCCTAGGTCAAGTCAAATTGCGTAAGCACACATTATTTTTAATAAACGCCCGCTTACCCGTTACATGGCTAATTTGTGATTACCGATAGATATAACCCGAACCAAAATCAAGTAACGGGTTGGATTTGAATAGGGTGAAGTGTATATGGGTCGGGTTTACATTTGCCCAAACCCATTCTTAACTCATTTGCTTCTCGATTGTTTGAAGTGAAAACAACAATATACGATTTGTGAAGCAATATCTAGACATTTGCCTAGTGAAATACTATGTTAACTTTCACTTGCTAAATCTCTATTTCTTGCATTTGCCAAGTTATTTCAGTTTAACTCGCCTCATCAACCCTAAAAAAAAAAAAAAAAAACAAACAAACAAACAAATGGACTTGGAGATGTCTGCTATGTGACGAGATTTTGGGAAGGAAAAAGATAAAACCTAATCGAGCTCCCTTTGAACCTTTATCCCCATGGAATTAGCAGTGCCAATAATGGACTTGGAGATGGACTCGAGGGACATGTACTGGCAGTAGGGATCGCTCTGCTTGATCTTCGCGATCTCGTAAACATGCTTGAGGGTGATGGTGGAGGCCGTCACGTGACCAGGCCTGCTGCTCCCGCTCTCAATTCCGGCAGCCTTCTTAAGGAACCAGGTCACGGACGGCGACTTGACGGTGAATTCGAAGGTGTTGTCAGTAAATGCAGTTATGGTGACAGCCATCGGAGTCTCGGGCTTGTATTTTTGGGTCCGGGCGTTGAAGTCCTTGCAGAAAGCCATCAAATTGAGCCGGTACTGACCCAGAGCAGGACCCACTGGAGGCGCCGGCTTGGCTCCACCGGCGGGGACGGTGAGCCGGATGGTCGCCGCCACAGGGCGTCGACTCAGGATCTCTTTGAGCGTCGCCATATTCAGTTCTGGGGGACAAAGGGATTCTTGTGGTGACTGACTGGAAAATGCTAATATAATGGGACTTGGATTACTAATTTACATATCGCTACCAATCTCGTTTATCAAATGAATACAACTCAAGCTACCAAAGATAGCCTTCATAGTATTATGCAAATAATATTCAAGAAAGTGGGTTTCAAATCCAATATATTGTGCAAATCTAATATATAAATGTAGTCTTAGTCTAGGAATTATATTCCATGACACAGACTTCCTCATCTCTATATTTTTAAATATAACTAATAAATAGTAGGTATGATTAATGCCAAAGAAACAACAATAACAATATTCCCCCATCCTCAAAGTTACAGTCAGGAAAAGAAATCCCAATTTATTCAGTCCCATCAGGTTTTTCTAAATGCGCCTTATAGTACTGCTACAGATCAATATGTTCAATTGAGTCGTTTAACCTCAATAATAAAAATATTAACTTCGATTCCATTTCTGATCAATCGAGCTTATATATTGATACGTAGAGTAAGTTAGATCATACTTGTTGTCCTTTCTATTATTGTTTTAGACTTACATATACATATAAGTGGAACTGGAACAAAATACCATATTTATGTGCTTCTTAAAGTTTAAAAGCATATATTATAAGACAATTATAGGAAATTTCCTGTTCTTTAACATTTAAAGTTGATACAGAACTAACACATGCTAACCTTTAGGATGAGGAAGCTCCATCCAACAGAATAAAAAACTAAGATCGTCAAGGCCATATAAAAACTGATTTGGTTGAAAAACATAGTTAAAACTAAAACTAAAGGTTTGATATTTCCTTAAAACGATAGTCTCCCAACATCAAATAAGAGCTAATAACTCATGAAAATAGACCAACCCATTATCTAAATGCATAAATTCATTTTTTGTTCCTCTTTAATCTCTACAAGAACATTCACAGAACCAACACCGAGTATTGACACACATACAAACATTGTGGGATTTGAACCAAGTAACAAAACTTGTCATATATCACATTGTGTTAGAGGGGAACCTTATTTGGTTAACACATCAAACAGGTTTACAAAACCTTAAAAGACAACATAAACAACTCAATAAAACAAACCAACACTTGATAGCTTCATGTTATTTTCTTTCAAGTTTCGATTCTACGAGGAGCTCCTTTTTTCCTCAACTATGTAAAACATATGCAAACTTCAGGATTTCTCAACTCAATGTCAAGTTTTTTTAATTGAAATGAACATTATACATATACAAATTAATATGTTAATCAGGAAAACTACTGCAGATTAATATACCTTCGTAATATCATCACAAAAATCTTCAGGCGAGGATAAACTATTTTCACATAAAATAGACTCAAAATTGAAATCATCATGTAATGGTAAACAAAAACTATGAACCTAATCGGCAGAGTAATTACAAAATATAACCCAAAAAACAAAACAATAATCAGTAAGAGAAGGGCGTGTTACCTGTTCGAAGTGGCAAGAGACTGAGAGACAACTCGCAATAAGAGAAGAGCCTTAACAGAGGACGGACGTACCGGCGCGGGGCCTACGCGGAGACTCACGATGGAAGCGGCGCGCGAAGACGAGGCGGGGCGCGGGCGCGCGGAGGAGGGAATGAAGGTCGAGGGTTTTTTTTGTTGCGGCCATCTCCAACCAAATCCTCCATACTCAAACTCATTTTACAGTAATTCATCTCCAATGGAAAAACTCATTCTTCAACTCAAAAGAATATTCTCGAAATATTCTCTTTTACATCAACTTTTACAATTTTTCAATATTATCCACATATTTTACAACTTTACAATTAAACTACACTATTATTTTAAATTCGATTTGGAATACATAATTTTTCAATAAGTCCAAAATTATTTTCTTCTCATTTTAATTTAAAATATATTTTAGAAAGATTATTTGAATCTAGTACTGATCTTTTAATATAATGTTATTATTTTAGATATTTGTATAAATTTTAATAAAATATTTACAAATTTTTTCACTAGATTAAAATTATCATTTGACATGCATAATATAAAATCTAATTTTGAGGATATTTTTATTGTTAAAAAAATAAATATATATATATACATATATGATGGGTCTCTTCTCAGATTTGGAACGGCCCAATGGAAAAACGTCCGGATTTGGGATGAACCGGTGCGAATGAGCTTAGATCTGATGTGATGGCGTTCGAACCGTTGTTGAGCCGCAAGAACACCTGCAAGAACTCAACGCCGGAGGGGTTTCCGGCATAGAGCCTCCGACGCTCAAGTCAGTATGTGAAAAAGATGAAGAGAGCTGCTCTGAGGGAGCAGATAAAGTATAGAATGAATGGGAGTTAGGGTTTTGGGATTACCTCAGTCCTTTATATAGAAGTGCAAAATTTACCTGAAGTCCCCAAAGTGCCCCGGCCGACTTACTGGAAATGTCCAGAATACCCTGGTCGGTTCGTATTCTGCTTACTTCCTAGTCAGCATCTAGATCCTTCCTCAACTTCTTAACTCTCTCTTAATACGCTGAGGTATATCAAAGCTGTCGAGAACTACGAGCTGCAAGACTCCTTCAGTCGACCTGAAATATCGAGTCGAGTCGACTGGATCGCGTCCAACCGTTAGTGGATCCCGATACGTCTGACCGTCGTCTTGGCAGAAATCGACTTATGTTAGTCGACAGGTACGTGTCGACTCAGACGAGAGTCGGGATCCTTGACCGTGAGTATTGTGGAGCTTTACTGGCGGAGTCGACTTTGTTAAAGTCGACTTGATAATTTCGAACCGTGATGATACGGACCGTTATGAGCCAGTGTGGCTATATCAATATATATGGTGTTTTAGACTATTAATAACCAAATCAATATTAGTTGTTATTAATTACCTTTTGTTTATTAATAGTTGTACCAATTTATAATTAAAATAAAAAAAAAGGGTTGAGATTATAATTTAAAAAGTGCAAGCGCAAAAAATTGCGATCAAACGCAAATTTGCAGTACCAGGAGGAGAGAGAATGTTGTAAACGCAATTTGGGTATGCGTTTTATATTCGGTTGCAGAGATTTTGGGAGTTTTTGGGTCGCATTTTGCGTTTTCCGTCTCGGTTGGAGACGGTCTTAGCAACGAAAATTTTCGTTGTTATTCCTATTATGAAGATTTCCGTAGCAATTTTGTTTGTTGGTATTTACTACGGGATTTAAATCGTTGCTATTTGTCAACGAAATATTTCGTTGTTAATGTAATTTGCTAACGGAATAAAAAGAAATTTATTATTATTGCAAAATTTGTTAGTATTTTGTTGATAATCTATTTTAAAAAATTGTACATATAATGAATTGTTAATCCGTATCCGTTGGTAATCCCCAATAGAAATATTTTCGTTCGTAATTTCTGTTGGTATTTTGACAATTTTTTGTAGTGATATACTCATTAAATCATGTATCCATTTTAACATCTAAACATTATGCTGGCATAGTTTAATCAAAAGAAAATGAAAAAATAGTGAAAGGTAAACAAAACATATTATAGCTAAAAACTATTAAATTTATGATTCTATAAGCCATATTGGAAGATCTAAAGTAATATATTTTGAATTCAATATTGCTATTTCTAGTTAATTAAAATTATATATGATGTGGTCGTTAGTAGTGGCTCGTGAGGAACCGACTGTGATCCAGTCACCACTGTCATAAGAAAGGGACCGACTAGGCATTATGGCAGTCGGTCAGTTGGGTGAGTTCGGCGTCTCTGCATGTCCGGCGGCCCTCAAATGCTCGGCGGCCCCGTGTTC
>CACSLK010027829.1:2905402-2924765 GCA_902706635.1 Striga hermonthica | reverse complement strand
CGACCAGCGTTTAGCACCTAGATGGGATCTAAAAATCAATATTAAATACTTTATTTTTTATTTATTTTAACTACCTACAAGATAAAATTATCTCAACTTATAATAAATCGACACACCTAAGTCCAAATAGCAATATTAATAAATTTTAAAGGAAATATGAAAACAAAATAATGTAATTAGTATTTAAAAAAAAAAACTAAAAAATTGTTGTCGAGCCCGCCTAGGCACCGCCTAACCGTCTGGCCGTCAAGCCCGTCAAGTCCGCATAGAAGCACCTAGAGCCGCCTAATCGTCTGGCCGATTTTTTTTGTCGTTGTGCAAATCGGAGATGCCGCTTACTCCGATTTTTAGAACAACGGTTGTGTGTGTATGTCTATCTCCCCAAACAATTGAAGTCCTGATAAGTCAAACATCTAAAATGATCTCAAAATTCCACAAAATCCATTATATTAATGCCAATTACATTGTGCGGTTTGATATTAAAGATCTTTGATAATGCTATTAAAATGTAACAAAAATATTGGTAGTTTAATTAATTAAAAAGTCAACATTTTGCACGCATGTTAAAGAAATTAATGATTGATTTTTGCACCATTTGCGGGACTGCTTTATAAAGATGATAATACTTATCGTGAAATAATTGTTTGACTATTGGAGTTTAATATATTGTGTAGCACAAGCATGGGATTATCTTTTGTGCAAAGTAAATCATGTACAATTTGAAAAAAATTAATCTAAAAAAGCTTTATCACACGACTTAGTAGTTGAGAATATGATATATATAATTATTAATTAGTAATTTAAATAATGAAAAAATATAATATATATATATATATTTTTTAAATTTCTCCTTTTAGGTTTTAATATTTAATCACATAAGAATGTGAAAACACATAAAAAATGTTCTAAAAACCATATTGCTTTGTATGTGCAAGTATTACATTAATTGGGAAAATATTGTTTGTTCAATAATTTATTTTTTGCAAGAATTTGATGAAGATCGTGTATTGAGAGTCTGAGACTAGTGTTGTGTAAGAACTCGTGCTAACGGTCTTGGTTCGAACACAATAAAATGTGTAAACCCGCACCGACGGTCTTGATTTACACATTAATAAGTGAAAAATCCGCTCTATCGGCTTTGATTTTTCACAAAGAAATGACTCGAAAACGAGCTTCTTTCTTAATTTTTATTACTTTCAACTTCCCTTCTGTAAACTTATAAATATTCAAATTGTAACTAACCATTCAAATATTTAAATTATAAACTAACCTACTAATCCTATCTAAATACTTTAACATACATAATTAAAATTAACTACTCCCGCTCATATACTTCATTGACAGCCCGAATGTTCGGTTCGCATCAGAATTCCCCTACCTTCAAATATGATTGGAAAATACTTATAATGAAATTCAACTACACTTTTATAAATACAGTGCAATTGCCTAATTAAAGAACTTCTATAAATATATATTATGTGTAAATTTGTTATTAGTCAATAACAGGTTATATTATTATTAATTAATAAATAATAAAAAATATTAAATGAACATATTTGCGAATCTATATATATATATAAACAAATTTACCATTTTTCAAAAATGGCAGGTCAACTTTGGTCAAATTTTATTTAGCATTAATTACTTACTATTTTTAGTAACTTTTTTATTTTTTATTTTTCAAAACAAACCGACAATGTTGTCTTTGAATTAGGGATTTTGCTACATTTTTTATTTTAGGTCATATGAATGAAGTTTAAGATAAGATGCATGATTTGTTGTATGTTTCTATATTTAATTATATAATGTTTGTTTTTATTCAATTCATAATTATCTCTTCTAAAAATTATGATTATCTTTCTAAATTATAATTACTATTTGAAAAGTAATTCTTATAGCCAATAATGTGAACAGACTAGATACATTAGTTAGTTGTTAATTTCTCAAATATTACAAATTAATCTATTCTATTAATAAATAGGAATGATAAGGACATCATATTTTAAAATCAATTAAATAACTATAATTATTATAGTTAAACCTATTGTGGACCTAAAGTAAAAAAAAAAAGTTATGATCAGTAGTGTCTACGTATGCAATAAATAAAAATTATCTAAAATAAAACTGACTTAAAAGTTATATTTGATTTCTGTGTTTATTTTCATACTTAACTCTGATAAATCATGTGGTTATAAACATTGAAGAAATATGTATATACCACATTAAAACTAAAAAGTGCATAAGTTGTTCTGAATAAATAATTTAAAAGAAATTATCAATACAAATATAAATTTTACAATTATTAGTTGACATAATTGTATAAGTTGTTTAAAATCTTGTACTCAAATTAGTTAAATAATAATCATAATAATTTTGAAATCTCATGCACTCAAATATTTAGGTACCGTCATAATCATGTCAATATTTATTTTATATATACTATGTAAATTTTCTACCAAAAACTTTATAATGTCTGTATTTAAACTTATAATATTATAGATACTTTTATATAATATTTTATCATGTCATATTCTATCTGTATATACATATACATATACACATATAGATATACATATAAAATTTAAATATTTTTAAGAATATTTTCTTTACAAGACAAAAAAAGAAAGTTTATAAAACATCTTTTATACAAAAAAGAAAGTTAATGTTTTTAGACACGTTTTCTTTCCAAAATTGTTTATAAAAGTTGTAGGTGGTTCACATCATTTACTAATAATATAGAAAATTTTAGATATTTTTACATATGTTAATATAATATTTTAGGTGTTTGAAATATTTTAAACATACAAATTTTATGTACTTTTGTACAAGCTACTTTTAGATTGTTTATAATAAACTGGTATACGGTAAATTATATCAATATTAACTCCACATCTTTAATTTGTGTACTCTCATCTTTAATTTGTTTACCCTCATCTTTAATTTATAATATTTTTTTTGCTCTTTTAAAGAAGGGTGGTTTCGCACTTCTTTCGTTGGTGACTCAAACTCAAGATCTATTTATAATTATTATTTAATATTGGTTACCCGTGCATCGCACGGGATACGCACTAGTATAAATGAACAATGCTTCAATAATTTGGTGGGTTTGGGCTGATATTATAGTATCCTTCTCATAGTTATTGGGCTTTTGCCCTCTAAACGGGCATATGTTTTTTTATCTTAGCCCAGACCCAATAAAAACAAATAAACAACAAAGCCCAAACTACAACCCAACTTATTTTCCCTTCTTCTCTCTCAATTCCCTCGTGAGTCTCCATTGTTGCAGTTTCTACAATCTTTGCAGAGTGCGGACTGCTTTCACTCACCGGCGGCCGAATTCCGTCGTCAACTAGTCGACCAGCCATCACTTCCACTCGGCCATCCGATTTAAAGGTACCAAAAAAAAAAAAAAAATAAATTATATTTACTTTACAGACCCTAGATGGCTAGATTACGTATTATTGATTTTGGGTAGTTCACAATTAGGTTTTCACCTTTTTCTATATACTATTTATTTTCGCACGTTTTTTTATATATTGTTTATTCAAAATTCGATTAGCATTGAATTTGTAAATTTTGATAGGTAGTCTATCATGGCGGAGTATTTGTCTGGGTGCATAAATCGGCATGACAAATTATCAAGTTAATTGCAAAAGTGAAGAAAAGTATACAGAAAAATGGGGCAAAAAAGGGTGCCTTTTATCTTGACTAGTTATTTTGCGCTTCCCCTGTAGCAACACTACTCTTTCATATAGTTTGATACTAGCGTGTGTTTTGCTTGATTGTTGACTGCAGAAATTCGATTAGAATCTACAATGTAATTGGATGATGATCTTGTTCGGTAAAAAGAAATAATTACGTCATTCGAACAGAACTTATACTATTTAAATTGTCTTCATTTTCTCTTTGGCATAGATGGGATTTAGCAGACAAGTGACGCCTGTTGACACGGCATTGGTGAAGCCCAAGATGTTGGATAATGAAAAAGTGCAGTCCGGTGCCAATTTCCAGCCTTCGACTTCAAAATTCAGACGTTGGGGGAGGGTATCACCATTCGTCAGATATGGTCTTCCTATGATCTCACTCACTGTTCTTGGAGCTCTTGGACTCGGCCACCTACTACAGGGAAGGTTAGTGTGGGATGAATTAGAATTTCGGCCTGGGCTCGTGCTTGATTGCTTTGTTTGGCTACAGTCATTTTTGTTAAAGTTTGTTCGTTCGGAACATAAATACGAGAATGGTTTTTTTATATTGTATGTATTTGTATTGTGATTGATCTTATATTATATATCTTTAATACAAACCTCTAGGAGGTTTTGGTTATACTTTTACAGCTGCGGAAGATCAATTGTGTCTTTGGAATTAGTTTAAATGCCGGGTGGTTTATGTGAATGGTTATCTGTTGTTAAGGTGTACATAGTGCTGAATAAGAAAGATGCATTAAAAACTATTTTGTTTATGTATAAATCCCGTGATGACATGAAGTTTCTATCTAATTCAGCAAGGACATAGCTAAAGTGAAGGATGACCAAGAATGGGAGATTATTGAGTCAAAAAAGGCTCTATCCAGAATGGGACCTGTTGACGCCTATAAACCAAAAAAAATTTCGCTGCATGAAGAGCTTAAGGTAAAACACGATTATTATTATATTTGCCTTTATTATTTTGTAAGATGTATTTTGGTGAGAAATAAGTGGTGATTCTGTACCTTAGAGCTGAGATGTGTGTGCTTTACGTTACAGGCTTTGCAAGAAAAGCTTGACGTAGATAATTATGAATACAAGAAAATTCCAAGGCCCAAAGAGGGCAAATGAAGCCTAAAGATATAGTGCAGTTCTTGAGCTTCTGACTGAATTTTTGTGAAGGCTTTGCAAGAAAAACTTGACGTACAAAAGTATGATTTGTATTATTGATTTTGGGTAGTTCGAAGTTTTCAAGATGGATGTGGACTCTGAGATTCAGAGGGTCAAAGAGGAGAGGCAGAAAATGGAGAAAGAAATTGCTGCTCTCGATTCTCTGACTTTTGACACTGATCTTTATAGTTCGAATAAATTCGAGGGCTATGAGCAGTCCATTCCTGTCAATGATGAAGAGGATAATTTTGATGTCACTGAGAATGAGATTGCGAGGAAGATGTCATCTTTTACTGCCCCCAAGCAGTTTTTGAAGGAGCCTCTGAGAACTGGGGAAGAGGATGAGATCTCTGGGTTCAAGCAGCCGAGTAAGATCATTGATCGTGAGGATGATTACAGGCGGAGGAGGCTGAACAGGATTATATCCCCCGATAGAAATGATCCTTTCCTGGACAAGACCCCGGGGCCTGAGGTCAGGACTTATGCTGATGTCATGCGAGAGGAAGCTCTGAAGCGAAAGGAGGAGGAGATAAAGCGTGAGATCGCGAAGAAGAAGAAAGAAGAGGAGGAGCTGAAGGAGAATGCCAAGGAGAAGGAGACCGATAAGCCCAAGAAGAGGAATAGATGGGATGTCTCACAGGACGAGAGCTCCGGTGTTAAAAAGACTAAGTCGGGTTCTGACTGGGATTTGACTGACTCGACCCCTGGAATCGGGAGATGGGATGCAACACCCACCCCTGGGAGATTAGGTGATGCTACACACTCGATTTCCAAGAAAAATCGGTGGGACGAGACTCCAACTCCCGGGCGTTTTAACGACTCAGATGCGACCCCTGCCGGTGGCGTGACACCTGGCGCTACCCCTGCAGGCATGGCTTGGGATGCCACACCGAAGCTCGGGGGGCTGGCTACCCCGACCCCGAAGCGACAGAGATCGAGATGGGACGAAACTCCGGCTACCATGGGCAGTGCCACACCTGGTGCTACCCCAGCTGCAGCATTCACTCCCGGTGTGACTCCTTTTGGGGCCGTTGATATGGCTACCCCAACTCCGAGTGCCATAATGCATGGTGCAATGACCCCCGAACAGTATAACCTGATGAGGTGGGAGAAGGATATCGAGGATCGAAACAGGCCGCTTACTGATGAGGAGCTTGATGCCATGTTTCCTCAGGAAGGGTATAAGATATTAGATCCTCCCGCATCATATGTCCCTATCCGAACACCTGCCCGTAAGCTTCTCGCCACGCCTACCCCGATGGGGACTCCTCTGTATAACATCCCTGAAGAGAATCGTGGGCAGCAGTTTGATGTGCCGAAGGAGATGCCTGGTGGGTTGCCGTTCATGAAGCCCGAGGATTATCAGTACTTTGGTTCTCTGCTGAACGAAGAAAATGAGGAGGAGTTGTCTCCCAATGAGCAGAAGGAACGTAAGATCATGAAGCTGTTACTAAAGGTTAAGAACGGTACTCCGCCTCAGAGGAAAACTGCCTTGAGGCAGTTGACAGATAAGGCGAGGGAATTTGGTGCTGGGCCACTGTTTAACAGGATTTTGCCTCTGCTCATGCAGCCAACCCTGGAAGACCAGGAGCGGCACTTGCTTGTGAAAGTAATTGATCGGGTGCTTTATAAGCTGGATGAGTTGGTGCGTCCAGACGTGCACAAGATCTTGGTGGTTATGAGCCCCTGTTGATAGATGAGGACTATTATGCACGTGTGGAAGGGAGAGAAATCATCTCGAATCTCAGCAAAGCAGCTGGGTTGGCCACGATGATTGCTGCCATGCGTCCGGACATTGATAACATTGATGAGTATGTTAGGAACACTACTGCAAGAGCTTTTAGTGTAGTTGCCTCCGCCCTCGGCATTCCTGCCTTGCTCCCGTTTCTAAAAGCCGTGTGTCAGAGCAAGAAATCGTGGCAAGCTCGACATACGGGTATCAAGATTGTGCAGCAGATTGCGATTCTAATCGGGTGTGCTGTTCTTCCACACTTGCGGTCTCTGGTCGAGATCATCGAGCACGGTCTTAACGATGAGAATCAGAAGGTCAGAACCATCACAGCCCTGTCGCTGGCCGCCCTTGCAGAGGCCGCGGCCCCATACGGTATCGAGAGCTTCGACTCTGTTTTGAAGCCCCTGTGGAAGGGTATCCGTTCCCACCGAGGCAAAGTGCTGGCCGCTTTCTTGAAGGCCATTGGCTTCATCATACCCCTCATGGACGCTGTATACGCCAGCTACTACACTAAGGAGGTCATGTTCATCCTGATCCGCAAATTCCAATCTCCCGACGAAGAAATGAAAAAAATCGTTATCAAGGTCGTGAAGCAGTGCGTGAGCACCGAGGGCGTGGAGCCCGACTATATCCGAAACGATGTCCTTCCCGAGTTCTTCCGGAATTTCTGGGTTCGGAGGATGGCTCTGGACAGGAGGAACTACAAGCAGCTAGTCGAGACGACTGTTGAAATCGCGAATAAGGTCGGTGTAGCCGATATCGTGGGCAGAATAGTCGAGGACCTCAAAGATGAGAGCGAGCCCTACAGAAGGATGGTCATGGAGACCATCGAGAAAGTGGTCACGAATTTAGGAGCATCAGACATCGATTCGCGTTTAGAAGAGCTCTTGATCGACGGTATTCTGTACGCTTTCCAGGAGCAAACGAGCGATGATGCGAACGTGATGCTCAACGGGTTTGGTGCAGTGGTCAACTCTCTTGGTCATAGGGTGAAGCCTTACCTCCCCCAGATTTGCGGGACCATAAAATGGCGGCTCAACAACAAGAGCGCAAAAGTCAGGCAGCAAGCGGCAGATCTCATTTCGAGAATCGCTGTCGTGATGAAGCAGTGTGGGTAGGAGCAGTTGATGGGCCATCTTGGCGTTGTGCTGTATGAGTATCTCGGTGAAGAATACCCCGAAGTATTGGGTTCTATTCTGGGCGCCCTCAAATCCATAGTAAATGTTATTGGGATGACCAAAATGACCCCACCGATCAAGGATCTGCTTCCTCGACTGACCCTTATACTGAAGAACCGGCACGAGAAGGTCCAAGAAAACTGCATCGACCTTGTGGGAAGAATTGCCGTTCGCGGGTCTGAGTTTGTGCCCGCCAGAGAATGGATGAGGATATGCTTCGAGCTGCTCGAGATGCTCGAGGCCCATAAGAAGGGTATTCGGCGGGCCACTGTCAACACTTTCGGCTACATAGCCAAGGCCATCGGCCCACAAGACGTGCTCGCGACCCTGCTCAACAATCTCAAGGTCCAGGAAAGGCAAAACCGTGTCTGCACGACTGTGGCCATAGCCATAGTGGCCGAGACTTGCTCGCCCTTCACAGTCCTGCCTGCTTTAATGAACGAGTATCGTGTGCCCGAGCTCAACGTTCAGAACGGCGTCCTCAAGTCTCTCTCTTTCTTGTTTGAGTACATTGGTGAGATGGGCAAAGATTATATATATGCCGTGACCCCTTTGCTCGAGGATGCGCTTATGGACCGAGACTTGGTACACAGGCAAACAGCTGCCTCGGCCGTTAAACGCATGGCCCTTGGTGTAGCCGGCTTGGGCTGCGAGGATGCTTTGATCCATTTGATGAATTATATTTGGCCCAACATTTTCGAGACATCGTCACATGTTATAAATGCTGTTACGGAAGCTATCGAGGGGATGAGGGTGGCTTTAGGGGCTGCTGTTGTGCTGAATTATTGTCTTCCGGGTCTGTTTCACCCGGCAAGGGTGGTGAGGGAAGTGTACTGGAAGATATATAACTCACTTGATATTGGAGCTCAGGATGCTCTAGTGGCTGCTTATCCCGTGCTGGAGGAGGATGATGAACGGAAAAACATTTATAGCCGGCCGGAGCTTCATATGTTTGTCTGAATGAACTCTTGTTGTGTGTTGGTTAACAAGCTCATTCAATTGTTTGAGCTCTGCTGGTTTAAGCAAATGAACGAGTCGTGCTCGAGCTTTCACAAGTCGAACCAAATTAAATGTGAATTAATGATCTTCTATAATAAAATAATTGAGTCGTACCACACCGAACTACACGGTTCGATTTTATCTTTTTATCTTTTTTGTTTTCCTTTTTGATAAATTGAGCTTGAACATGGCTTTATGATAGTCCACTCGTGGGCCCTCACGTGTCTAATTAATTCCCAAAAGATATCCCACAATCAATATGATACTATTATTTCAGCCCACTTATATCCATGAATACTAAGGGGGCCTTCTCTCGTGCCAACACGCGTTAAATTACTGCAGTCAAAGCCCATAATTGGCTGGCAAAAAACTAAATTAATAAATAAATGAAATGCAACAGTGAAAATATGCAAGAAATTATGTTGCTAAGAGTCCAGCGCAGATGTGGCGTTTTGCGCTGGAGTAGAGATGAAATCTGCTCCAATGTTGCGCCGGAATTTAAAGCCAGATGAGAGGAATGAATAGTGTTGCGCCACATGTGGCGCAACACTATTCATCGACGCTACAATTTTTTTTATTTTGTTTATGCCCTAAATCATATATGGTTTAGACCATATATGGTTAAATTATGTTGAATAAAAATAAATAAAATATATTTTTATTGTTTGAGTAATTAATATTTTATATAAGATTAATATACATATATATCAATTTATTTGAAATAAAAAATGAATAAAAAATAATATATTCAATGTAGAGTATAGTCCGCGCTAGAGTAGAGATAAGGGCTGGAGATGGCCTAAGTATGTTTATGTAAATTTACAAGACTTCATTTTTCATTTAAAAAATCGGTTATGAGGTATATATATTTTTTATTAAGAATAAGTTAATCACAAATGTTATTCTTAACCTATATAATAGTTTAAGCAACAATATTTTCTTAACAAATATATAATTTTAACTGTCATATTTTAATTTATATTGTAATTTACAACATGACAATTTCGTATAAATATATATATATATATACTAGTACAACGCTCGTGTGTTACACAGGTGCTTGCTAATTTTTTTTCTTAAAATCTAAAATAATGAGAAAAAGTAGTTGAAAATTTAAATACATTTTATAAAAAATATATATATTATTATATATTTAGTATAACACTTTTTATTTGTGCAACTTACCTGTGTTATATGATAATATTTTTTTAACTTACAACATATAACTACATTAAACATAAATATATCAATTGAGAAATAATTTTATTTTTCTAATGAATTTTAATAAATATTATTATTTTTTTATCATTATAAAGATAAATATATTTTATTTATTTCATATATACAATATGGATGTCAAACCGAAGATCATCTTTTGATAATTAATTTGATATATTATATATGTAAAATCGATAATAAATACAAAAGTTATCAACTTTTAAAATACATTTATAATTCAATAGCTAGTTGAAGGAAACAAATCAAAAGTCAGGGATATATTAATCACTTAGTGTCTCACTATGTAAAATTACAAAGAAATAAAGAGTTATATTAGTACAATTGGATTAAAATACCTAAGTTAGCTAAATAATATTTATGGAATGTACAAATCTAAATTATTAACTATTAATATATGAATATTATTTTTCCAAACCTAATTACGAAGCATGATTCTTTGCCAAGAAGAATTCCGAAGCACCAAAAGCAGTCACGTAGGCTTAGCGTATTCGGAAATAATATATAGGGAGGATATATGTCGAAAGATTATGACCGTCTAACTATTATAAGGGTGTAAACAAGCCGAGCCGAGCTTGAGCTGAGCCTTTAACGAGCCGTGACGAGCCAAGTTTGGCTTGTTAACTTAACGAGCCAATAATCGAGCTCGATTTCAGCTCATTTCAATTTACAAATTGAGTTCAATCCTTAATGAGTCAAAATCGAGCCGAACTATAGAAAAATTACATAAAGATTTTTATTTTCAAACCTCAACAAGCCGAATCGAGGCCCACTGCCCCGCTCGTTAACCATACGAGTTTTCAACAAGCTCGAGATCAGCTCGTCTATCTAGCGAGCAAAGCCGAGTTCACGAGCGATTCGTTTCGTTGATTCTAATAGTATGATGATTTTCTACAAAAATATAAATTCCAAAATTAGAATATGAATAACTATCTTTTAATTTTATATTCTCTTAGCATTTACCCGTTTGTCATGAGAAACATGCCCCCCATTTTTATATCTAACTTCACCACCACCACACCTCCGGCCCACCACCCATTAACCGCCGTACTCCACCACCACCACCACCCTATATCTATATACACACTCACGCTCATATATGTATGCAACTACATATATATTCGCAAACACATTACCTTGTTAAGTACAATGTTACATAATCAATCATTATTCCAACATTTATGTAACATAATTGACAATAGTACCTTGATCTTCTTAAACTATTGACTTCATATTTTTGTTTTTGTTTTTGTTTTTGTTTTTGTTTTTGTTTTTTTTTTTTAAATTTTTCCTTAAATGTATGAGGATGGAAAGTTTGATGTGTAATGAAGTTTGGCTAACGAGTCCTAATAGCAACACTTATGCTCAAGAAAACGACGATCACGACGCGAAAAGTCGAGTCTTTTGTACAAAAGAAGACTGTGAGGAGACTTTTGGTATGTTTCTAGTGAAGGAGACTATGTACTTGCCCGAACGAAGCTACTCGGAGCTTATCAGGAGCAGCGACACGATCCGTAATGCTCGGTTTAAATCGGTCAATTGGCTCATTACGGTAAAATATAGTATTATTTAATTAAATTCTTTTTTATAACTTATTTACTTATAGAAATGTTTTTATGTTGTTTCAAATTTTTGTATAGGCTCATAAGAGGATGAATTTGTGGGCTGCAACCGTTTTTCTCGCCGTGAATTACCTCGACCGGTTCATCTCGATCGCTCGATGCAGGGTACGAACCCCGATTTTTATACGAGCTTGAAAAATGAGAGAGTGGTAACACTAAATGAAATTAAATTGTTTTTATTTGAATTGATTTGGATAGAATTTCAGGATTGGAAAAGCTGGATGTTTGATCTATTGTCTGTGGCATGTTTATCAATTGCTTCAAAGTTTAATGAAACAAATGGTCACTCACTGCATGATTTTCAGGTCACACATTCAAATATTTTCAATTAATGCTACAAAATGTGCATATATATATAATATATATGAATTCATATATATGAAGTTATACTGATTATTATATTTCAGGTGGATTTTGTGGATACTTGCTTTGCTCCAACTCTAATTCAAAGTATGGAATTAACAGTGTTGAAGACCTTAGCATGGAGAATAAATTCTATTACTCCATTTTCTTATATCCATATATTGGCACAAAGTGTCGATGACTTGACTAAACGAGCAACCGAGTTGCTACTTTGTGTCGTCTTAGGTACCGAAAAATCTTGAACTAATTATGTTTCTTCCTTTTCATCATCAAAAGTTTGTTAAAAAATGACAATTTACAGATCATGAATTCTTGGAGTTCAAGCAATGTGTTGTGGCCATGTCAGCAGTGAGGTGTGCACTTGATCAATGTGTAATAAAAACATCCACAAAAAATGTCACATTTGGACATTTGGAAACTTTCATTCCTCAAGATCAGAAGGTGAATTGATGGAAGAAAAAGAAGAAGAAGAAGAATTTTTTTGTTTCCTTTTCTTTTTCTTTCTATTGACTAAGTTTTCCAAGATTTTGGTTCGACACAATTTGTATTAGGATGGTATGATCGAGTGCCGAAGGATAATGGCGAAAGTAATAGCACGGGATCGTGAAATTCTCATTCGAGGCAAAAAATCACCTGCAACTGCTTTGAAAGTGGATTTGTACGATTTTCGGAATTTTTCGGCCGATGATGATTCGTTCCTCAGGACTCCCGAAATAAATGTCGGTTCAGGTAAGAAGAGAAAGAGGGAAGAAGAATAGTTTATGGGATGTGAGCTGAAAATTGTTCTTCATTTGCTGGTTTTATGCAATTTTTTGTGTTGTTTTGGTTGGTTGAGGTTTGGTAAGCCATCAAATGGATATGTGATTTCCATTTCATGTCTCTTAAGTTGTTGAAACTAAATAACAAAGAAATTTCTTTCTTCATGTATTATAAGCAAAGTTGTTAAAACTAAATAACACTTCTATAATAACAGCTGGCTAGCTTTTAGAGCTTTTCGATTATCATCGACTATAAGCTCGAATTTAACCTATGAGCAATCAAATAGCTATTCAGATTGGTCAGTAATGATAAGGAGCCAACTGTTGGCTCTGTAACGGAGCCAACAGCCAATAAGACAGCTGTTGGCTCCGTAACGGAGCCAACAGTTGGCTCCTTAGCATTATTGTCAGATTGGTTTTCAACTTAATCCCACAACATTCTTCACAAAAAATGGAAATGAAAAGTTGAACACTATGCTTACTCTTACACTAGCAGCTAGCTTTTCGATCATCAGTCACGACTCACTAGCCATCAACTATAAGCTCGAATTGAATCTACGAGCAATCAATAATAGCTTTTCTGCTTAATCTACACAAAGGCATATATCTAAAGACCAAAACCTTTCCATGCTCTCCATCACCAAAATGGCAAAGCTTATAAAATCCCGTAACATTCTTGAACGAAAAAAAAAAGGGACATGAACAGTGGTATAACACTTATAATCTATGCTCATCACAACTGCACTTTCTTCACTCGGGCAGGCTCGGGCCTACCAGCAACGGTTCATCCTTCTTTTCATTATTAGGCTTCATATCCCGGCCCAAGCTCTGAGTGGAGGCTCAAAATGCTGGCTGGCCACATCCAAAGGAGATACATCCTCATCGAGCCAAACAAGAAGCCCATTCTCACGCAAAGGACAAGGCCCGTGATTAAAAATGCTCCAAAGGGAGTCCACTAACTGCCTTTCCTCAAGTGACATCTGGCTAATCCCTTTAATTCTCTCTTGTAGAATTTGTTTCAGTTTCTCCTCGTCTTCTCCAGTTAGACGGGTATCTGGTTTGGCTGCCGACCGGTTTTCTGCCAGCTGGCGTAGGCCCTTCAGTGCAACTTCACGCACGTCAGCATCCTCGCTGGACGCGAGTTGCAAGAAAATACGAGGAAATCCCTGATAAGAGCTGAAAAGTGAAAACACAACATCAGAAAAAGAAAAGGAAAAGAAAAGGAGAAAAAAAATACATCGATCAAATGAAGAGTTGGATCTTTCTTGCTTTATCAAGAGTGAGCATGCTTGGATACGAATATATCCACTCAAAACGGGTTTTCTTAGTTAACCAAAGTTAATTTTGAAAAAAGATATTATGGTTAGTTGTTAGTGAAAATTGAGTTTATATTTAATAATATTAAAATAAATAGTTAAAATTTATTTAATGTAAAAGTATGAGATAGATGATGTGAAGTGATGGTTAGTTATAATTTCGTGAGTGGATGAATAGTGAATTAAAATTGATGTAATGTATAAGAATGATTGATTGGCATTATCAAATTACAATGATAATATAGAGGATATTGCGTTGAGTTAAAATTGAGTTAGATTTTGAGTATTAATTGAATGTAAATTGAGTTTATTTATAAATATAAATAAACACAACCTTACATGAAATCGCACCGAGTGATTTGGTAAGGACCGTGACATCAATATCCGAAGCGAAATTCGACAAAAGCGGCTCGAGACCATTAGCTTCCATGACCAGCTGTTGACTTCTCGGGTTGTTTTGGACGATTGTGCTAACAACTTCTGCAACTTTTGCTCTTATGTTCGCGTGTGAGTTTTTGAGATAATCGAGGAGAGTAACTAAGCCACCGATAGAGTGAAGATCTGGAGAAAAAAACACGATTGACCAAAAGATTAAACTAAACTATTATTCAAAAAAAAAAAAAAAAACGACAAAAAATTAACACAAAACAAAATATCAGAGCTTCAGAGAGCATTCGCTTGCATAGCATACCATTCTTCAAAAGCATTACAGTTAATCAGGCGAATATGATAAATACCAAACACATTTCACCACAATCACTGCTTTACGGCGTTTACGCAAACACAAATGGTCCAAAAAATTACAGTTGCAAACTAAGACTCCTTACTCAAAAAAAATCAGCTCGGACGGGGAAAAACGATTAAATGAACAAAGCCAGAAGCTAAGACACGTTTCACTAGTAAAAAGCTCCAGTACAAAGGTTTATTCCCAAAACAAAATGAAAAAGGAAAGGATTTAAAACAATGCACACCGTGAAAACAAAAAACTAAACCATCAGCCAAATCCTGAATGTGAAAAAACAATTGATGTTTGATAACATTTGGGATAACTAAGAAACTAACCATTTGCCATATCAATCGATTCAACATGATCTTGCAGCTCATCCAACATATCTGCATTCGTGGAAAAAATAATCAATACTTCACCAATCTTCGTAAATGTTAAAAAAAAAAAAAAGCTGTTGTTTAAGTGATAGTATGCATTATTAACAAACACCTTCAATATCTTGAGGAGTTACCCCTTGAGACTCCAAAACCTGCTCCGGGATCTTCATAACAAGTGTTATCTCTTTCATTCGCTTAGCAATGACAACCGTCTGTGCCTGCATTGCTTCCATAAACCACATTCTATCCTCCTCACTGTGAAAATTTTAAAAAGAACAAAAGGAGAATCTTTTTTTGTTCAACTTTTTGAGCTAGAAAATCACGAACAGTACCACCCCATATACTCGTATCTTCAAGCAACTCAATAATAAGTTGCACGTAAACAAAAGAACAAATTAAACAGAAGTTCAAAACAGACGGTCTTTTTTTTTTCTTTTTTTTTTTCATCTTGAACTATGAACAAGAAAAACACAAACAGTAACAATTTCACACCAACCATATCACCTACAACTAGGGCTGCAAACGAGCCGAGCCTAGTCGAGCATTGGCCTTATCGAGCAGGACTGAGTTTTTCTTTTAGTTGCTGCTCGAGCTCGAGTTTGAGGCTCGAGCTCGACTCAATAAAAAATTAAAGTGCTCGAGCTCGGCTCGAAAATATTTAAATGGAAAGATAACATTACCATTAAACACTTCTGCTAATATATATAATAAGGAGTATTTTAGTAATTTAACGTGTATCTCGAGCCGCTCGACAAGGCAAAATATGGGCTCCAGCTCGAGTGGAGCTTTGAAAAATATGGGCTCAGCCCCTACCTACAACGAACCAATCACGACCCCATATCTCCATATCTTCAAGCAACACAACAATAACTTAAACAGAAACAAAAATTTAAGAATTCATGAAAAGTTTGGGGAAATTACCTCAGATTAGGAGAAGAGTTAGTACCAACTGAGTGTGCGAGGCTCCATTTAAGCAAACCCTTCCCAATTGGGACCTTCCCGAGCCATTTTTGCCTTCAAATAGGAAACTGCAAAAGTTCAACCGGGAAAAGAACAAAGCTCAGAGACTGCAATTCATGGAGATTGAGCTTGTTTAATTTTCAGGCCGCTGAATGAAGACGACAACTAAACGTGGACTGGGCTAAGGTGCGCAAGTGCAGATTTCGAAGGATCACATGGGCTTTGTTAAGTGCATGGGCCTTGGGCCTTTAAAATATTAGAACAATAATTAATTGTAACCTTTTTATATTGTTTTATTTTTATTTAATTTATCAGTAGATGTGTATGTATAGTATCTTGTGTTAATGTAGTTTTTTTCTAAAAACTCTTGAGGGAGAGCTTTGCCGCCCTTGTAGTCCTACCCGGCTCGATTCTGGATTAGTCGGTTCCCTTGTGGATCCAGAAACCGGAAGGTCCCTGTACCAAAAAAAAAAAAATGTAGTTTTATATATATATATATATATATATAAATATGTGATAATTAATTAGTTGAAATACAACACCCATGTAAACAAAACACATTATTTTCAATTATTTTCAGGTAATCTAATAATTATTTAAAATAAGAAAAAATGACAACAATATTCAAGATGCAATGGAAGAATTGCATTATTTGTTGATAGCGGATTAAATTAGTACATTCGACCCGGGTCAAACAAAGGATTTGATAATATTCAAGATGCAATGGAAGATATGTTTAACTCAACTTTAACTCAACCTCATTATCTTTAATATTATTTATATAATTAAATGATACAAACCAATCATTCTTACACATCACATCAACTTTAATTCACTATTCATCCACTCACAAATTTTTAACTAACTATCATTTCCAATCATTTTCAATCATTTATCTCTTACTTTTACATCAAATCAATTTTAATTATTTTATTTTATATATTATTTTAATACATTTTTAAAATTCCACTAGCAACTAACCATACTACCTTTTCAAAATTAACTATGGTAAACCAAAATAACTTACTTTGAACAAATTATTTCATAAACAATCAAGCCCTAATACGTTGAGTTTTTTTCAAAATTAATATTTTGAATTTAAAAATATTTTAACTTGTACTTATCAAATAATAATTTTTTTTAAAAAAAAATAAAGGTAAAAAAACGAGTGAGAAGTCGGTTGTCTCCATAGGAGTGAAGTCTGTTTTCCATCTGGTCCGACCGAGGTGCTAGAAAACCGAGCTCGAAGCAGGTGACAAGGCGCCTACGTCGCGAACCACGTACCACACACACCGTCATCATCTGTGTGGGTCCAACTGCCACAAACCTCCTCCATAAAGCCAATTTACAATAAACGCAACCATACAAACTTTGAAGGACGAGCCGTCAAAAGTTGCTATAAATAGCAAAATGTGTTTCTTGTACACTGATCCGATTGTTGACATTTCATACATACACGCAAAAACAACTCGGTTCATACCAAAACTGACGTCTTGTAATTCACAATTATCTAATAAACACGCGAACTCCTAACATCGAATACGTTAATTATGCATTTATATCGTTGTTAAATCCAGCATAACAATATTTTCGCCATGTTTCCACATGATGAGCCTATCTAAATCAATCAATTTGAGTATAGAAATAAACCTAATCAATTGAGAGACTCATATGTGGTGTATAATCTCAAATAGATGGTCAAAGCCTAATTTTTGTCTCCAAAAAAAGGAAAATGAAATACAATATAAGTGCTCTTTCTTATTGCACTCCTATATAGATCGCGGATGGTAAACCGTCAAAGTAGCAATACATTTATCTAAAACCATTAATTTTCGTCCATTTTTCTACAATTATTTGACATTATCAAAATCCCTTTTCACTATTCCAAATTACTAAACAAGTCATGACACAACAACAAGAAATAAGGATGAGATGCTTGCGTCTCTTTCAGCTTAACTAGTGGTCTCGTGTTCGAGCTTTGAGAATGCAGCAGTGTTAAAAACTCTTGAGGGAAAGCTTTGCCGCCCTTGTGGTCCTACCTGGCTCGATCCGGATTAGTCGGTTCCCCTGTGGATCCGAAAACCGAAAGGTCCCTGTACAAAAAAAAATAATAATATTATTAATAACAACAACACTAATAATAAATTAATAATAATAATAATAGTAATGATAATAATAATAATAGTAATGTAAAATAAAACTAAATCCGTACTTGTTTCACGTAAACTCTAAAATCCTTCCCGTCTAGGATTCTTCTTTTTAGATTTTTTTTTTTTTTTTTCAATTTTGAACGAGAAAAAAGAACGTCAAAATTATACATTCTCTTGTTCACGTTTGCTTTTGTTGCAGACAAAATTAGTGAAGATAGAAAAGAAAAAAAAAAATTATTGATAGGAATAATTTGCTTGTGTAGTTGTGTTACAAACAAAACTATATAAAAGTGATTGAAAAAAGGGAAAAAAAAAAAATATATTGATAGGAGCTATATATAGAGATCATGAAGCAGCTGGAGGAGGAATTCGGGCCTGACCGGGCCATCGAAATCGAGACGGACGACGAAGAAAACGAGGCCGAGAGGGTTTGCGTAGATTCCGGCGACGAGACGGAATCTGATGTCACCGGCCGGCCGGCCCAACATTCCCCGGACGGCCAAGATTATTCTTCTTCTACGTTTTGGCCACAAAGTTACAGGTAAAAACACAATATACACACACACACATTGTGCATTGTTTTCTCATTTTTTTTTTTATTTATTGATTTTTTTCTTATTTGGAGATATAATTTTAAATTTTCAATATCATCGAGCTATGGTTTTTTTCTTTTTCAATTATTGTTATTATATGAAAATGCTACTTTCCCGTTACGGAACCATCCGTCGGGATTTGTAACCGTTAGATCATCATGTAACCCTCTTGTAACCGTTCGATCATCATGTAACCGTCGTGAATAGTTGATCTAACGGTTACAAACCCCGACGGAATGATTCCGTAAATGTAGAATCTCCTGTTATTATAATTCATGTATTTGCTAAACAATGGGTTGTTTGCAGGCGGTCAATGGACATGTACATGTACACAAGCATGACACCTCCCACAGTAAGCTTCTTGAAGAAAAGCAGCTCTTTCTTGAATAATTTCACAGACAATAAAAATCCACAATATTCTTCCTTGTTCGAACCTTTCGTATCCTCCTCCTCCTCGACAATAATATTATCGGACGACATAGAACGAAGCGGGCCCACC
>CACSLK010027829.1:2883163-2895411 GCA_902706635.1 Striga hermonthica | reverse complement strand
GCCTACATATTAGCAAATTGAGATTGTATCAATTTATTCCTACAATTCTGGATGTATCAATTTATTCCATATATCAATATCTAACCAAATTTTGAAAAGTGAATAAAAATCGTATCAATTTATTCCTAAAATTATGGATGCTCATTAATTTATTATCCCAAATTGTCCTAACATTCTAAATTTAGCATGTAATTAATGAAATTGGCGAGAAAAAATTTCTAAAAGTGAATTATGTTAATTCTTATTATATATTAATAGATTTAACACATGCAATCACCATATCAAATGGTTGAAAATTGGGTATGTGAACCAACATGAGTTGGTTCAAGTGGTAAGCAGCTTGATGCTGTTTAAACAAGGTTTTGAGTTCTAGTCCTTGTGAATGCAAGAAACTCTTGTTGGGAGACTCACCCATGTGTGATATTAAGGTCGACCAACGGATTAGTCGAAACATTACCCCGATACCAGGGCCCGAAAAAAAAAAATGGGTATGAGGTGAAATTTACTCGGATAAATAAAGTAAACGCGGAGTCTTGGGCCCAACCGAGGACCTCGTTGCAGAGCATCAATGGAACCGATAAACCCATCCACTTTACTTTCCAGCTCAAGATTTTTATTGATGCCCATTTATTTTGATGTATAGAAGCTCAATTATTGCCCAAGGTGCGAGAACAAACACGAACAGGAAGCTTGCTTTTGGGACCTCTTTCTAATTATAGCTCACTAATGGAGGAAAATACGATCGGCCCTGATGAAATGAACAGGTAATTTTGATGGGTTCTTTAAATTTTCACTTCTATCTTCACCAGACTCTTGTTTCTTGATTTTGATGATCTCTGTTTGCTTGCTTTTTCATGGGCTTAGTGAAAGTTTTCAACTTTCTTGATTTTTATGGTCATGTTTATTGATAAAGCTTTGATGTCAGCTGGAGAAATCAACACAGCAGCAGCTGGATCTGTATTCTGTATTGAGGCACAAAAACATCATACAGTGTAGAAGAGTGTTAAAAGTGTTGATTTTTATTGTTATCTGTTGGGAAAAAAGTTCATCTTTTGAAAGAAAAGTGCTGAGAATCACTTGTTTTTCTAGAGTTTCTAAATCACTAACTTGGTAAAATTATGTGTTTAGACCTTATAATTTTGAATTTATGTTTTTCACTTTTCCGAAATCAGCATTTGCCTACTTGAACAGGAAGAGGAAAATCGAAGCCGAACTTGTCGAAATGCCTCTAGCAAAACACATCTGCTGGAATAATCAAGTGAAAAAAACCAACCCATTTTCAAGAGGTGAAGGTATTCGTGAAAAGTTAAGTGTAGCTAATAGTCTCGATACTGTGATGTCATACGCAGAATCGAGCTCTTCTACTCCAGTTGGTAATTTGGAAGGTAACCCTTCTGAGACCAAATCAAATGCAACAGTAATTAGTTACTCTCAAATCGAGTCTGTTCGTAAAGACCTCCACCGACTTTATCGTGATTATGGGCTGAACCTTTCTGATATCTACGAGGATTATCTGCTCGAATTTGAGAATGACAGTGCGTATTATAACTCTTCAGAGGATCATGTTAGTGTTAAGGATGTTGACGAGGTTCTTGATTATGATGTTTCTCCGGAAAGCCAGTTGGTTAATCAAGGTACTTCTTAATTTTTGCTTAAATCTGGTTTAATAATTATAATGAGCAAAAACTAATCTTGGTACCTTCTGGTGTAGATGCTCGGCAGGGAAGCAAGCCGAAAACAATCGATCAGGAGTTTGAAGAATACTTTTCAATGCTCATGATGTAAAACCTAAACATTGTATACAACATCTCAAGTTCGATTAATAATGTTCGCTCATAGTCTCGAGTGATGTACAGTTTCCTCTTTGATCTTGTAATGCTTATCAGGTGAAGTTGTACTTTTTTGTATCAATTTTCTTTCTGGATTTTGCGCGAAGAAACAAAATAATGAAGTGAAAAATATTAAATATGTTGTGTTTTTTTTTTAGTTAATGTTCTGATAAGACTGTTGCCTATATTTAGCTATATGCTAACTATACTATACTGTTCAGAGCTTGTCTGGCTCTGATTTGCATTCATACATATCTGGAAAATGAGATACATCTGAGACCAATTTTTTGATTATCTGAAGATAATCGAGTGAGAAAGCTCAAACAAATTATAGCTCGAAAAAACATTAAAAAGCCGTTTCAGATCCAAATTTCGATCGCCTTCAACAACTCGGGAGATCGGATGGTGGTGGTGGAAGCTTTTGACTCGGTTCGGGCCCGTCTAACACGATCCAGGCCATCCTCAAGCCCCAGCTCGTGTGCACGTCAAAATGACAGTGCATGAACCAAACTCCTGTCAGGTAATTTGTTCAAGAAAAACATTTTAGCATCATAAATAATACTTTAAAAATAATAATAATAATAATAATAATGATAATAATAATAATAATAATAATAATAATAATAATAATAATAATAATAATAATAATAATTAATACTAACTCATTTTTGGTTAAATTCCATATATATATATGCACCTGGATTATCCGCCACAAACCGGATTGCGACCCACCCGCCCGACGGGACACCGACCGTATTCCGCTCCACCGGGTCCACCAGATTGAATCCCGTGGGGTCCACTCTCGGGTCGTAATTTCCGAATCCTTGTCCCACCACGAAAAAGTTAAAGCCGTGAAGATGGAGCGGATGGCTCTCGGCACCCAAAATGCTCGTGTCCTGAAGAACGAGCTCTACACTCGTGTTGAAAGCCAGGGCAGCGAGTCGGGTCCCGTTTTCCACGCTCGTGTTTTCAGGCGGTGGGCCCGTGTAGTTGAACGGGCTTGACGGTTGGGTCGGGAAGTCGACGGTGTATATCGATGATGGTATCCCGTTTGATTTTGATTTCTTGTAGTAAGTTTGTAGAAGAGCTGTCGTGGGAAGAGCAAATGAGACGTTGTTCACCGAGGCCGCAAATTTCGTCCCGTTCGGGCCTTGACATTTCGCATTGGGCCCACATGGGCTCGTGCCGAGCCCGATTGTGAATAAGAATTGCCGATCGACCTTTTCTGGGAAGGCGGTTGATGAAGTGTGTCTCGGGTCGTTTAAACTTCGAAATTTGCTGGCGAAATCGGCGACAAAAATCGTGTTGTTTATTTGTGGAAGTATGGGTTTGTAGATTTTGGTTGTATTTGTGGATGGGTGCTCGTATTCGAGGAAACCGGCGACTGTTGAATTGTCGAAAGTGCCCTTGCCGGTAACGTAAGGCCTAGCGGCCATGAGGAAGGCCGAGTTTGGATGGTGAGGTTTGGTTTGGAGTAGGACGTTTGTTGTTTGGCCCGGGGCTATTAGGATTACATTCGTGGAAAATGGCTTCACATACGTGGCATCGGCTTCGACTATGGTGAGACTGTGGTTAGCTATGCTGAAAAATAGCTCGTCGTTCACGGCTGCATTTATCAGACGAAGCATGTACGTTTTCCCGACCTTCACCTTAATCCTGAAAGTATCTGGATATATTGACATGCTCGAATATCATTATCCTTGATAAATTAAACGAGCCTGGCTCGGCTCGGCTGATAAACGAGCTGAGATCGAGCTCATTAAAGCTCATTTGGAGCGGCTCGATAAGGTCGAAAGGATAATTTTTATATAATTTTCTATAGTTTGGCTCGTTAAAGCTCAAACTCGACTCGTTATTAATGATAAATGAGTCGAGCTCGAGCTCGATTTTAGGCTCGTTTATTTGACAAACCGAGCTCAGCTTGACTTGTTGAGGACTCTCAGCTCGTTTACAGCCGAATGTTTGCAATTTGCCCAAAAAAAAGTTTATATTGACATAACATCAATAGGTATAATTTTGGAATATAGTTGATTCATCATTAAGGGTATTTTCTAAAACAGATCCACACTTCAAATTTGAGTAGTTGTTGGCATTGAACTCATTTTTGAGATCAAAGTCAATTGACAAGAGATTAAGGGAGCGATTACTTGGATTGACTGGTTAAAGTGAGTTATTTTGAATAAAGTTTATTTTTAATTTGTAATTAAATAATATTAAAGTGTAATTCTTAAAGTTGATGTGACGTAAAAATATGAGAGATATTATTGTGAGTGATAGATGGTTAAAATTACGTGAGTGAAATGAATAGTGAATTAAAGTTGATATGATGTGTGAGTATGATGATTCATATTATTTAATTATATTGCTAATATATTGAGTAGAGTTGTGTTGAGTTGGATTTTGAATTAGAAAATCGAAATCGAAACAACTCAATCGGATAAAAATTGACATATCCAAACTAAATAGTTGTACCTTTAGAAGAACAATTGTACAAGGGCCCGGGAAGCCCGTTAATAGTGTATGCATCCGAAACGTTCGGGCCTCCGCCCGTCTGAAGGGCCTGATTGATAACTGCCTCAGGGTCCGTTTTCCACCACTCCCCTAAAAATTATCAAGAAATCAAAATCATCTAAATTTTTTCACCATCCATAAGCAATAGGAAAAAGTTGTGAGAATTCTTTAAATGGTTAATTAGTTAAAAATTACCAAACATCATGGTAACTTCCTTGTATGGTTTTTTGAAGGGGTAAGTTTCGTTTTGTCTGGGGAGGATGATAATTGGCCCGTAAAGTGTGGCCCTAAGCCACGAAATGTGAGCGTGCCAAAACAAGGTTCCTCTTTGTCCCGTAACCGTGAAGTTGTGAGTGTAGCTTTGGCCCGTTTGAATCGGGCATTGCGTGACATAAGCGGGCCCGTCGGCCCATCCGCTTCTAAGTTGTCGTATTCCATGCCTTATGCCAAAATTTAACACACACAAAAGATAAAACTCAAAACTATGTTGTTGTTTTTTTTTTTCCCGTACATTTTTTTTTTTTTTAATTTCATGTATGTGTTTAATTAGTTCTTTCATACCAATGAATCGTGACATTGTTTGACACGTTGTTGACCACTTTGACTAGAACTCGGTCGCCTTCTCTTGCAACGAGCCTTGGCCCAGGAAATTTCCCGTTGACGGTAATTATGCTTTTCGTGCTGCACAATCTCGTCAAGTTACGTCTCACAATCTAGCATCAAACAATGTTAAATTATTTCAGTGTATTATGGTTTTCCAATGTGTATCTATATATATACACATATATAGAATGTGGTTCAAATTGTACGTAGTGCTATGATTAATTCTGTTTTGGTGTTATTTTTATTTTGAACCAGAATGTATTTTATTAAGAATAGCAACACAATTTATTATAACATTGCGAAAATGCGATAGCACCATGCATATTAGAAATAGTATCGAATACGGTTCTATATATATATATTCTCACCAGCCGAAGTTTTTTCGCATGATAATGCTACTTACGTTGAACGTGTAGTGTCTCGTCTTGCAGGACACGAGCTCAGGAAAAAGTGACGAAACTAAGAGGCTGAACAGCAGGGCAGCCGGTATGCCAAAACGAGACGTCATTTTTATTTTATTTTATTTTCCCCCTTTTTTAATGAGGTTTAGGGGTTAGAGTTTAAGTGTCTGAAAATGCCTTTTCATGTGTGGGTCTATAAATAAGGAGATTATTAGGTAATGAGTGTGTTTTCATTACAGAGGAACACTAAAAATGCGTATTGGAGTTTCGTTTTCCTGTTGAGTTGCTGTTGGTCAAGCTGAACTTTAGAGTGATAATGAAGAAAATGATGATATGCTTAGGAAAACTGTGTTAAACCTCTTGAAAATGGGGCAGAAAATTTGGCTTTTTGAGGTATAGTTGCATCTCTTTAGGTTACTTATGGAATAACGATGTTACGGTTTTGTTATGGAGACATCGGATGGCTGGACTTATGGAGTCATCCATTGTTATTCATATATGATGTATTGACACGTGTCCCGAATGAAATGCACATTAGGCATGTGTCAGTACATAAACTTATAGATGACTTCATAAGGGAGCTATCCGAAGGCCCCATAGAATTTCTGGACGATATTAAATCGTTGTGTTCAATTTTAAGATGGGCATGTCACAAATGTTGCTATTAGACGGATAAATATGTTATATTTGTTGAACGAAAATACGTATTTATATTTTGATTATGTTTTAATTATACTTAATCATTGGCTATTTATTAATTTGTTTTCTTCACTTGTCATCCATTAAATCTTAGGGAACAAAAAACAGTTTCTAAAATCTCTCACTCTCCGGGCAATATTATGCTTTTTGGTGTCAAACTATCATTTATCTGACTAATGACTCAATTATTTACGAGGTTAAATACATGGGACCTAACAAAAGATTTAACTATATTCTTTATTCGTCTTACACTTATAATTGTGTTGGAGAGTACATCTTTTCACACATTACACTTATCACTAGTTGTTAAACTTAAGTTGCCATTTCTATTGACAGACATAATTTGGTTCTTAGAATCTTGCTCATGAAAGTATATTATATCACACATTCAGCATGGAGATTCGATTCTACTGCGCATTCTGAGCCGTCGGATCAATACACGCTGGGCTTGCTTTGATCTAACGGCTCAGATTGAGGTGTGGCACTACATCATAAATGACTATGATTTAGATCTAGAATCTTGCAATGGCCAATTATAACACATTCAACCTTTGCATGGACGATTTGATCTTAGTGTCCAGTCTGAGTCGTCAGATCAATACACACTTATAAGGACCGTATTGAAATGCACGGCTTGGCCCGATTTTTGGTTTTGCAACAATTTTTTATGTATTTATATTTAATTTGGTGCAATCAGTGAATTATTTGAGAAAGTTGAGTGTAATTGAATGTGGAGTCCCACTTTGTACCAGTCAATTCAATTGATTGCGTGAAACAATGTAATTTTTGTTAATTTCTATCTTCACTCTTGTCCACTCCCACTAGCCAAAATCAACTTTTTTGTCCTCTCCCACTTGATCAAAATTGATATGGTCGTTAGTAGTGGCTCGTGAAGAACCGGTTGTGATTCGGTCATCATTGTCCATATGAAGGGGACCGGTTAAGTATTATGGTAGTCGGCGGTTGGGAGTGCTCGGCGTCGCACGGTGTTCGGCGCCCCTCAAGTGCTCGGCATTGGAGGTGGTCGGGATGGAGTGTCTGGCGCGGCATCGTCCGGTATGATGAGTGCCCGGCGTAGGGTGAATGTTCGGCGTGGGCGAGTGCCCGTTGTGGGAGAGTGCTCGGCCAAGGGAGGTGCCCGGCGGCCCTCGTGTGTTTGGCGGCCCTCGCATGCCGTCGAAGGGGCTAGAACCTGAGGATGGCTTCGAGATCAAATTACAAAGGAGTTGGTGGCAACAAGGACTCTTGCAATTCAGGGTGTTCTTGATCTAATTAAGTAGTTCATACAAGAAAGACTTCTTATCCCACTAGGACTCTCCAAAAATTCTCCTATAAAAAGGAGCAGGTTCATTCATTTTACACAACACACATTCACGAACTATCTCGTTACTCTGCCGTTTTCTCTCTGGACCATCACTGACTTGAGCGTCGGAGTGTTCGCGCCGGGACCACCCCCGGCGTGCTTTGCAGGTACCAACGATCAGGGAGACGCAACCCGGTTCGAGAGGAGCGGTCCAGCGGTTCGAGTATTTGTGGTATAACAAAAATGACAAAGCCCATGTGTATATAGAGTGAAATGCAATAAATACATGATAATGTACATACATGTGTACATTACACTCACATTGAGTGTGATATGCTCCGGCACCTCGAACCGGCCTTTCTCTAATTCTCAACCGTTCGATGCTCCCAAAGACCTGCAAATACGCCGATGCCGAGAGGTGCTCCTGGCGTTAAACCTCCGACGCTCAAGTCAGTAAAAAATAGAAGAAAGTTGTATGTAACTCTAAGTAGTATTAGGGTTTGTAGAGTGTGATTACCCTTACCTCCTCCATTCATTTACCTATTTATATGAAGTTGTTTAATTTTTTCCATACGCTTTGCTTTTCACTCGTCAGATCACTTATTTTATTTTGATCATAATGCTACACGCGTCCCTCATAGAATACACTTCATGACTCCCCCACTTGTCGGCCCTTGTCCTAATTCAGAAGTGCTAACTTTTGAGCTCCTGGACTAATTGACTTGCTCGTAACCCGAGCAAGCCCTCGCCAGTTCACCGAGCTATGGTCATAATCAAGCCGCTAGTCTTGGCCGAGCATGTTAGCTTAGCCGAGCTGCTGGTATCTTCATTGGGCCGACCTATTGACACCCTCAATAGGTCGAGCTGTTATAATGTCGAGCATTACAAGCCCCTTCATCATGAAGGCCGAGCTATATAGGTAACCTAACTGCTCTTGGGCCAAGTTACATTCGGCCCAACTGCTACTAGGTCGAGCTATTACAATTGAGATGAGCTCCTTCCTTGAATTCGAGTAGTTATCATAAGGTCGAACTATCATTAGCTGTTGTATTACGAAAGTTGAGCTGTTGGCGTCCCCTGGTTCTCAGATCAAACTAGTTTCTACCCGGTCCGTGAATTAGGCTGCTTTTTGTCCGGTTTCGCGGAGCTAATCTCTTATGCTATATCAGAGTGGGACCTACCAAAAATAAAAAATCAAGTAGACCCTACTCCATGTGAGTGTTATGTATACTTCTATGTACATTTATTATGTACTTGTAGCATTTTCTGTATATAAATACACTTCTGAAGCTGTATGAGAAGAAGAAAAAAAAAAAAACATAGAAGAAAAACAGAGGAGAAAAATAGATAATACATAAAACAAAGAAAAACATCTCTCCAACACTCTCTCTCTAGAAACCCCATCCTCCCCCTACCAATCAATCACCATCTCCGTCCATTTTGCCAGTGGTTGCCGGCGGCAAGCCGGCCGGACCTATGGGGCCTAGCTCTGCCCTCTTCTTCCTTTTTTCTCTCCCTCCTTCTCCCCCATCTCCGAGCACCAAACACCCATCTCCCATGAAGCTCTCCGCCAGACAAATCAATTTGATTTCCGATGACTTTCACGAGAAAATTAACTCCTGGTCAAACAAACTCAAGAAGTCAGTCAAATCAGTATTTCACGTGACAGAGAAATTCCACCCATCTCGAGCTGCAGACCCGTCCAGCCATGGAGGTCAATTTTCCAGCGACGCCCACTCGGTCCCACCTTCCGGCCCCGTCGCACCGACATGTCAAGCTGCTGGAATCCCACGGCCGACTCATTTTGGCCCCTTCCCGGAGGGTCACCTATCTCCTCCGCCAGATTTTGCCCCTCGCTCGGCGGCAGAACAACCAAACCTTATCCTTTCACAATCCTCTTTTCCCACAGCTCAACCTTATGTGGACCACTTAATTGGGCCTTTGCCAAGGCCCAACTCTGAACCCTCCCTCATCTCACGTGGGCCGCCCCCTGGCCCATCTCTCCTCTCTCCCCAATTCACCATCCCACCCTTCTCTCACCCTGACCAGCCCACCAGGCCCAATCCCTTTGCTCAAGCCCAACTATCACCACTCATCGTCTTCGTCCATGTTCCAGACTGAACGCCGAACCACCTGCCACACGTCGGCGACGACCACCCCAGACTTCTTGCCGCCGGTCGGCGCCCCAACCTCCGGCTCCGGCGCCGGCGACGACAGCCTTCAGACGGGAAGTTCCCATACCGCGTCAGCCCCACTTCTTGTAAGCTCATTTTCCGGCATGCCGTCTGGCTACCCAACGGAATCCTCCCAGCACGGCCAGTCCCCCACTACTGCCGGACTTGGTCACCTCAACTTGACCTGCACTGGCAATGGCCCAACCCCCTTGTTGACGGTCGAGATTTTAGGCGGCGGACCCTCTTCGATAGTCGTTTCACCACCGGAGGCCACCATGTTCATCAACGTTATGGATTTCAGCGAGCGGCTGCCAAGGAGCGGCGCTGCCCAAGGGCCGAGCATGAACACCCACTCTACACATACGGCGACCCAAAGCTCTCACCCTTACGGAGCACGATCATTTCGGGATGCGGTTTCCGACCCCTTCCCACCACCAAACTGGAAAAGCAGAGACTCACGTTGGAGTCATTTCGGGACAAGCAGAGGGGGACTGTCACCCACTCCGAGGAGGGCAGGTTCAAGGTAAGTTTCCCTGAGCCCACTATTATTTCCCTAGTTGGGCCGTATGATAATGCACTCATTTGAAGTTTTCCTTCATTGTCCCTTCCCTCCGGGATTTATCTGTCGGTCTGGACAAATTGGGTTTCAAGGGTAGAGTGTCTCCTAAGTTCCTTAATTATAATCACTGTTTACTCTTTTTTGAGTTGAAAGAGGACTACAACTCTGTTTGGATTAAGACGCACCTCAATATCTTTGGGTGTTCGGGTCAGGTGTTTAAATACACCCCTAATTTCTCTTTTGTTGAGGAATCCCTCATTGTCCCGGTATGGTGCTACCTACCGGGTCTTCTTCCTCATCTTTTCGATCCTTCTGCCCTCTTCTCGATTGCCAGTTGCATTGGCAACCCCATTGAGACTGACGCCGCTACGGCTAACCGATCGAGACTTTTTGTCGCACGGGTGTGCGTAGAGATTGATCTTAGGGACGAGCTCATCAAAGAGATTGAGCTTGATCAAGCGGGCAAGACCACTATTCAGAAAGTGGTCTACGAGAGAGTACCACCGTTCTGGTCTCTATGCAGTCATGTGGGACATGGGGTTGCAGAATGCTACACCAAGGGCGACAAGCCCCAACCTGCTTTGCCCCCTCGTTGACGTATAGCGAGGCAGGGTTCTACCATCGCCCCGAGGAGCCCTAAGGAGAAGGGCAAGGCCCCGGCCCACGGCCCCGACCCGAAGGGACAAAAGGGCAAGGGCAAGGTCACCTTTGAGGGCGCACAGCCCAAGGAGGTTAACCTTGATAAGCCTAAAGCCAAAGCTACAGGCCTCTTCCCCCACCAGTCCCTCCAGTCAGCTCCCATAGCTACCCACTCCCGCTTCTCCGTGCTTGACTCGGAGTCGGAGGAGGAGTTTCACATTTCCTCTGACCATCTGGGAGCATCGACCAACTCCCCGTTTGATGATGATCATCTATTAGTGGAGGAGATAGAGACTATTGCCATCCCATTGTGTATCGAGGCTCCCCCTCCCTCCTCAGCTCTCATGATAGTAGAGCACTCCCCCCACTTTGCCTCTCTCCCCCGCCCACCAGCTCGACCCATTCTGACCCTCCCTTCCACTTTCCCCTCATCCCCCGCTAGCGGGTCGGGTCCGTCTTCCCCACAGGGCCAGGCGCAGAGCTCCGAGGGCTTGGAGCACCTACAGTTCATCCTCTTACCCCAGGAGTATCCCCCTATACGAGGGGGACCTTTACAGGAGATCCCAGAGCACAGAAGACCACAAACCAAATCGATGACTGCACAGCTCTCTGCTAGCAGAGCTCTGACCGTATCAGACATACAGACACAGCCTAACCACAGACAGCTCCAGTTAGGCGGTCCCACTGACGTTTGACATGTCAGTCACATCGCTTACATAGAATGCCCGTGGTCTGGCTAATAGGACCACCCATGCTCATGTTAGATCTTTTATTCGTGAGCATAACCTTGACTTTGCGGCTTTCTTAGAGTCTATGACTCGTGACCTTTCTTTTGACGCATATTCACAACGCTTTGGTTTTCATGCCGGGATGGGAAACACCTCTAACAAGATTTGGTTTTTCCACTCGCGTGACTTTACTTGTCAGATCCTTCGAGATACTGATCAAGTCTTGCACGTGAAGCTCACCGCCGCCCATCTTCCGGAGCCGATCTTCCACACTTTGGTTTACGCCAGCTGTGCGAGAGTTGGTCGCTATGACCTCTGGGACACCATGCGTGAGATTGCTGAGAGTATGGAGGGATTACCGTGGATGATTAGCGGTGATTTCAACATATTCTTGCATCCCGATGAACGCATTGGTGGTATATCGGACCGCTCTGCGGAGATCTTAGATTTCTCGCATGCTGTATTGGATTGTGAGCTCATCGACGCTGGTTACGTAGTCCTTCATATTCGGTCGACCGCCACCTCCTGCCCCTGACTAGATTTGACATTTTGGACTCCATGCTAGGTCACTCTGACCAGGACGACCTTTTATGAGGATTTGATTTTAGACCCACAACGGATATTTTTGTGATCCTTGTATTTTTATTTTTATTTTTATTTTTATTTTATTTTTTATTTTCTCTGCCTTTGATGTTGCTCTATGTATTTCCGACTTGGATGTAGACCATTGACTTTTTTAGCCCTAGCTGAGCCATTATATTCACAGGTCGAGGGTGTAGCCTCAACCCCTCATCCCAAAAAA
>CACSLK010027829.1:2798359-2810398 GCA_902706635.1 Striga hermonthica | reverse complement strand
CATCCTGAGTTAAAATAAGTTGCGAAAAATTTACTCTGATAAGCAGGGTGTTACAGAGCCGGTCTTATTTTTGGCCTTCTTTACGCCGTGACGTTGGGCGGTTTGTGTCTCGTTGTAGGGTCTGCCAGTTATCGAAGGGGGTTGCCACGAATGCAGGTTTATACCGTCCCCTTCCTATTCCGTCGCATCCATGGCAGGCGATCAGCATGGACTTCGTGTTGGGCTTACCTCGTACTCAGCGGGGTTTTGATTCGATTTTTGTTGTGGTGGATAGATTTTCGAAGATGGCTCACTTCATTCCGTGTAAACGGACCACGGATGCTGTTCATGTGGCCCAGTTGTTTTTTCGGGAGATCTACCGCATTCATGGCCTGCCATCGGCGATTGTCTCTGATCGCGATACCCGCTTCTTGATCTATTTTTGGAGGAGTTTGTGGCGTATGGCTGACACTAGGCTCGACTTCAGCAGTGCCTATCATCCTCAGACAGATGGACAGACGGAGGTGGTGAATCGTTCCTTGGGGAACCTGCTTCGTTGTTTAGTGGGGGATAACATTCGCAGTTGGGACCAGCGCCTGAGTCAGGCAGAGTTCGCGCATAATTCGGCTCTTAGTCGTGCGACTGGTTTCCCTCCTTTTATGGTTGTGTACGGCTTTATTCCGCGTGGGCCGTCCGGCTTGATGACATTGCCGTCTGGCAACAGTGGCGATCGGCGTGCGTCGGATTTCATTGCCGATGTGCAGAACACGCACGAGGCTGCCCGGGCCCGTTTGGAGGCGACTACGGCTTCTTATAAGAAGCATGCTGATACTCGTCGTCGCCACGTGGAGTTCGAGGTCGGTGATTTTGTTTGGGCTGTCTTGACGAAGGATAGGTTTTCTGCTCATGAGTATAATAAGTTGTCGGCTCGCAAAATTGGTCCGGTTGAGGTTGTCGAGAAGATCAATCCCAACGCCTACCGTCTGAGGCTCCCGTCGCATATTCGCACCTTCGACGTTTTTAACGTCAAACATTTGGTGCCGTTCGAGGGTGACAACTCGGACGAAGACGAGGCCCATTTGGATTCGAGGGCGAATCCTCTTCAACCCGGGGAGGATGATGGAGACGAGGCCGCTTTGGCGTTTCTGCAGAAATATGACCGTTTTCGGGCTTAGACTATTTATTTCCCGGTTTTATCAGTTATCAGTTTATTAGTTATTATGGTTTTTACTTATGTTATTTTATTATTGGAGCAGTTAATTAAGTAATTAGGCAGTTGAAGAGTAGTGGGCTCTTCCTATATGTACCCACTCCCTGAACAGTTATTATTCATTATCGTATTATTATTCTAAAAAGAAAACTGAAATCGGTTCTTGCGTTCTATTTTCCCTTTCGATATCATCCTCTACATCACAAAGTTTGACCCTTATATGTCTCTAGCCTTTTCAAGTATTTTTGATTTCTTAACAACTGTACCTTTTTTTTTTCTTCTTATTTTCCCTATTTCTATTTTTGAATAATTTCATATCCAAATCCACTATTTATGGATATAGATTATGGATTTTTTGTTGTTGGATTATATACATATTTAATGTGTGTTAATCCAACATGTGATATATTCAACAAAATAAGTATAATATATAAATTTGAAAATTCATTAACCCTAAAATTTACTTTTTTAATGCTAGATTATACCTACTCGACCACACAGTAATATATGTTGATCCAACATATTATAAACGATTCGACAAAATGAATATAATGTGTAGGAATATATAAATTTCAGAATTCATATTAACCCTGAAAATTACTTTTTTGTCGTTGGATTACACACACAGCAACATTAATGTCTGTTGAACCAACATAGGATATACGATGCAATAAGATGAGTAAAATATGTCGAACATATAATTTTCAATATTCATTGACCCTAAAACTTGAATCGGATTAGGGCGCCAATTTGATTAAGATTGTCGTGCCCTGCATCATGTCGTATATTATATTTCATACAAATATAATTAACAATATTATTTTGTTAAGAAAAAAAATATATATATATTTTATTCAATGTATAACTTGATTTCAAATTTAGTGCCATTAAATTTTCTAAAAGAAATTTGAGGTGGAGTAATTGAAGTGTTGAATGATTTATGGTAGATTTGATCTAGTGATAGATGTTTTGGGCCCAGAAAATAACTTTAATCTGTGGTCAGATAAGCTTTGGGCTTGCAGAATTTCATGTGCTGCTCTACTGGCATTGGGTTGTTTTTGTACTTCTTCATTTTTCATTTATTTTTATTGTTTTTTGCCTTAATAAAGATTCTCATTTTTTTTTTTTTTTGTTTTGTTAGAAATTTCAATTTAATCCAACCAAGTTGATTTCAATATATAGATTTTTTTTTGCCTTATTTAAATTATTTCAAATTTCTTTTTAGAATTTTCAATTTCAATATATTTATTTGAAAGGTCATTGAGTCGACCGAGTCGCATAATGAACCAGAAATGCTGCGGAGCTATCAAATGGTTCTTTTATGGAGTCATCCATATTCTATGTATTGACACGCGTTCAATGTGTATTTATTGCAAGACACGTGTCAATATACCATTTATGGATAACTATGGAGCAAGTCGAGCCATCCGATGACTCCATAGCAAAACCGCATAATGAACTTTTGGCTCTACTTGAGAAAATGACAATGAATATAACAACAACTCCCACCTAAATAAAAAATTGAGAAATATTATTTACATGATATTTTATTTATTGTAATTTCAAAAAGAGAATCATTTTTAGATGCATAAAACAAAGTACTTTTTGACTAGAGAGAGCTAAATCTACTTAAACAGTACACTCTAAAGGAGAAGAAAAAAAAAAAAGATATATACTCCTCTCATCTTCAATGTCAAAGTAGTCTTTGTGCATGAAAGTAAACTTTAAATATATAATATTAAACCTAGCTACAATATAAGATAAAAAATTATTTCTTATCTCTCATTCATTCATACAAAAAAGTAAAACCTAATACTAGGAGTGATCTCCTATGCATTACACTTGGATGATATTATGAAATTATATTTTCTTAAAAAAATATATATATTTATACTGTAAAATATCATAATTTTATTTATATTGCTTTTTATAATGTGATATATTTGATTATGATAGTATATAACTTTGCTGAAAAAATATAATTTTTTATACTTTTGCCCGTGGATAAAGGAAAATCGTTTCCACGTTAAAAAAATAGAGTGAACGTGTAACTACAACCATTTATTATTATTATTATTATTATTATTATTATTATTATTATTATTATTATTATTATTATTATTATTATTATTATTATGCTTTATAACTTACCTTGTAGGTTTCTTAGACAATAGTTCCTTTTCTATTAAAATATCCAATATCTAGTAGTTTGAAAAGATTAAAAAAAAATTAATAAAAAAATCCTACCGTGTTGAAATTTTCAAATTTTTTGATTAATCATAACATATTTGAATTTAAAACACAACTATATGCTAGTAATAGGATGGGTTTGCCTTTTAGCAAAATGAAAAATTTATGTGGCTCCCATATGCCCTTGAGCTTAGGATTCTTACTAATAGGTTGGACCCATAATAATAGCCATTAAAAAAAATGGGGGTAATTTATGTCATGGACACGTGTGCATGATGCATCAATAACTCAAAATAAATATATAAGTGATAAATAATTTAACGGTTTTGCTATAGAATTATTTGGATTGTTCGACTTATAGAGTCATCCATAATTATCCACAAATGTTATATTGACACGTATTATGTAATAAATACACGTTGGATACGTGTCAATACATAAAGTTATGGACGACTTTATTAAGAAGTCATCTAATGACTCCATAAAATTACTGAATAATAGAATTAATAAGTGATGAACTTATAAATATTCATCCCAACATAGTTGCATACTTGCATATGGATGTTGCCAAAATGATAATGCAAAATGAAGATATGGAAAATAACAACCACTTACTATTTAAGTGACTATATATTGATGAGTATGAAAAGATCATATTCATCATATGTAACTTTTGTGATGGGCTTGAATATAACTTACACATAATGCATATACTAGTTATGAACAATAGATATTCAAATCATGAATGGTGAATATTCAAATCACTAATAAAGAATATAGAAGTTAATATTTGTTACATATGAATTTATAATTATGATAATGTCTACAATGAAGACCGTGATTAGAGTTAATTAAAAGAAAAGAGTTGCTCATGTATTTGACTCGGTAATTTGATAAAAAAAAAAAAAGCGCATAGGCGAAATCAGCTCAATTCAGCAAAACTCATTAGACTCGAGAATTGAGTTTGTAGATATCTGAGTTAGCCCATAATAAACCGAAAACTTAACCCCTCAAGACCCGGGCTGAAGACCCGGTCTGATACCAGAGTGCCGAGCTGAACCGAAGATTAAAAGTATGCAGAACCGCCGTGGGAATGCTTCCCTAGACCGATAGCTGGCTCAGTCCGGACAGAGGCCGACCCGGGAGAGTGCCGGGCAGAAAGTAGGCTACTACTGGCCGTCTCCTGAACACGTTCGAGGAAAGTGCCGACCTGAAGATCCGGGGTGGCCGACCAGAAGGAAAGGGCGTGACTTAATGAACATTAAAATATTCCCACTTGGAAAACCATCATTGGATGATGGGACAAGTTATAATAGCCTGGTACCCTACAAGCAAGCCTAGTCAAGAAAACCTACCAGCATTAAATGCCCCCCATGCTGGCATTTAATGTCTGACAAGTAATGATTGAAAAAACCTCAAATCGCATTAAATAGATATTAGAGAGACCCCGAACTGCTCTGCAAGATCACTGTACGACAAGACCGATCAACAGTACCTGAACAATACTACATTTGAGGACACTATAAATAGCAGCTCATTTCATTTATTTTGGGTTGTTGAATCTCAATTAACTCTGTCTTCTCTCTACTTTCTCTCTCTAGAAACTGTAAGAAACTCATTGTAAGAATTGTAAGTATATCACAAGTGCCGACCTCGTACGAGAGGCCGACCTCGTGATCGCCTAATAAAATCGTAATTAAGCTATATCTTTTCTTCGCTTCCAGTCTCTTATTTCCAACATTTACTATTTTAACCGTTGATCGAAAACGCTCGTCAACAGAGTTTTTTACGTAATTCCTTAAAAATTAATTATCGTAGCTCGACTCGAGTTGATAAATGCTCCAAACTCAAGCTGTTTATAGCTCTTATATATGCCAATTCTCAAAAGTGAGCAACCCTTTTTACAAGTGCATAATGAAGTAGGATTATTATTAACTCAAAACTGCTCGGCCCAATAGTATAAATCTTTGAGCCCACAATGTTTCCTTATTAGGATTTGGGCTATGAATAAAGTCCAATGAACGTATTGGGCCTAATCTAGTGTTTTTAAAAAAAGTTGAAAAAATGAAAAGAGAATAACGCCGTCTGTGGGGATCGAACCCACGACCACGTGGTTAAAAGCCACGCGCTCTACCGCTGAGCTAAGACGGCTTTGTTTTATACCGATTAAGTATAAACTATTAGTCCTTTTTTTTGTCGAGCAGCTAAAAATCAACACTGAGAAAAAGAAAAAAGAAAAAAAAAAGAAAGGAAATTAGAACACCCAAAGTCCCTGCAAATCAATCCAAACAATTGAAAAAAAATTCGATCTTTTGATATGGGCCGGATTGCAGTTGCGTCGGCCGTCGTACTATGGCTGATTCCGATCTCTATTCTCGTTAATCAAATCGTTCCCAGCCCGTACATGGTAAACCCTTTTTCTATCTCTTTGATTTTATCTATTTTTTGACGAATTTAAGGTAGATTCCTGTATAGATTTCTGAAAATTTTGATCTTTTTTGCTCGCGAATCTTTTATATTTTTTTAATTATTTTTCCTAATTTCTCCCTTTTACCGTTGACAATGGTGGAAATGCAGGACGAGATATTCCACGTGCCGCAGGCGCAGCAGTATTGCCGAGGGAATTTTAGAAGCTGGGATCCAATGATCACCACCCCACCTGGGCTGTGAGTTTTTTTTTTTTTTTTGTTTAATATAATTAAATGCTTTTATCAGTGGACTGTGTGAAGCTTGAGAGGTTCTTGGCCAGTTATTGCATTTCTAGTCTTACTTAAATTGAGTGACTCTGTGTTGCTTTACCTAGCAGGAACTAAGATTTAATAAGCTGGGTGTTCTGTGGTAGCTTTCTGTAATTGTAGTGCTTGTTCGGTCCGAGTAGTATAGCTGATAGCCGATAATGGGCAGTTGATAGTTGATTCCAAATTGTCGTTTTTGACAAGTTATTGCATTTCCTACTCATACCTGAATCGAGTGATTTTTAGGTTGCTTTAACTAGCTGGAAACTAAGATTTTTAAGCTGGATGTTTTGTGATTGCTTACTTTAATCATAGTGTTTGCTTGGTCGATGATGACTGTGTGAAGCTGATAATTTATACCTGCCAGGTAGTCTAGCTGATATCGTATAATGGGTAGTTGGTAATTGATTCTAGTTTATTATTTAGTGAATTAACTGATTAGAATAGCTAATGAAAGGTTACTGTACCGGTTACAGAATGACACAAAGATGTAAAAGTAATGCAGTCTGACAGAGAAATTTTCTTTCTTTGATAAGCTATGTTAAGTTTGTAAGAAATCTCTTCTTTCTTATTTCCTTGAAATGGAGATATATAAAAAAAGCATTCCATTTTAGTTTCATAATTAAGAAATTTAGATGATAAAAGACCACCCCCATGGGGATGGTCTACGGGGTTCATAACTACTCCTCTTACTACAGGACGCTTACCTAGCCAACGCTTGGATCCGGCTCTTTCCTTTCCACTATTAAGAAATTTTTGAGCCCCTCCATCAACTGTCGTATTAGGAAAATCGCCTCCATGGTGGACCTTCCAGGCATAAACCCAAAGGAGAAGTGGGAGGAGAGCATTAGTTAAAGAGTTCCTTGCTCCCGTGAATACTACACAGTATACATAACAAATAAAGAAGCCGAAGGGCTGTTCTATTTGTCTGAAGCGGATGACCGGATGAGCAGTCATGAGGGCAGGCAGGTGAGATACCAGGTTCGGGGAAAGGATAGGTAGTTAGAGTTAGATCCCTTGCTTTTCGGAATAACTATGACAAAGGACAATACCTGTCCATTTCCTGTTGTGGACTGGGTTGTCAGGAAGTGAGCCCGAAAGGGGCGTCCAGACTATGATCGGGAACTTATTAAACAAAGGGACCTTTCGAATGTTGGTCTGATGAAGCTCTTCGTTCTTTGATTTGGTTGAAAGCAGCCTATCTGCCCCGACAGTTGTTTTTAGTCCTTATCCCTGTTAAGTATCAACTGTGAGCTCCAGCTCCAGAGTCTTTACGTTTAACATCATAAGGAACTTGTCGTTGTTAATTAAGCTAATAGCTTGCCAGTTCATTCTACCAACCAATAAGTGTGTACTTGAATCTGAATAACTATCATGTGAAAGGTAGATAATGGGACTTCTATCTGTACTCTATCATCAGTTCTGGTCTATTATGGATATGAAGTCATTGTATAGTAGGAAAAAACTGAAAATGTGTTATTGTAGGACTGACCTGAGATGGTTATAGATGATGAGATAAAACCCATTGAGCAGGACTTTTCTTCGCTAGATTCAGTTTGTTCACTTTTCAAGCAAAAGAAAGTTGATTTTATGCAATTCGACCCCTTTTTGCAGGTACTTTCTTTCACTTGCATATCTTGCTTCTTTGTTTCCAGGCTTATTCTTCATGGGGGCAGTTTCGTCTTTTCCAGACTCGTGCTCCACTTCAGTTCTTCGTCTCACAAATGGGGTTCTGGCCGTTTTATGTAGCATTCTTGTTTATGAGATACTCGTGCATCTTAGACCGTCTCTCGATGAAAAAAAGGCAACATTTCAAGCTGTGATTCTTTCTTTATATCCTCTACACTGGTTCTTCACTTTTCTGTACTATACAGATGTGGCATCACTAACGGCTGTGCTCGGAATGTATCTTTTAGCTCTCAAGAAGAAGTATCTGCTGAGCTCGATGGTGAGAAATTGTGTTAAATTTCATGTAAATAATGTTAAAAAATTAGTAAAAAAATTGTATTAAACCCTCTAAATGCAACCCAAATATTATTTCTTTTTGTTTTCTAGTTTTTGTGCTTTTTTTTCTTTTCTTTCTCAGGTTTAAGTTCCTTTGGGTTTTCTGTAGAGGCTTCTTCAGTCTTTTACGGTTTATTTTTATTTATTTGGTTCTTTAGGGGATGCCTGTGTATAAAATATTTTTGATTTTGTTTGTTTTTTTTGGTTTGGAATTGTTAATTTTGGAAAAAATGGTATGATTAGTTGTTGGAATTTTGAGTTTATTTTAGACTAATGTTTTAAATAAAATAATTAAAGTTGATTTGATGTAAAAGTATAAAGATAAGATATGAAGTGATGGTTAGTTAAAATTATGTGAGTGGATGAATAGTGCATTAAAGTTGATGTGATGTGTAAGGATAATTGATTGATATTATTTAATTATATTGATAATATTGATGATAGGTTGAGTTAAAAGATGATAGTATGGTTGAGTTAAACTGAGTTAAAAAAATTGTTGGATTAAAAAAATTTAGATTTTGTCTAGATTTCTTGTATCCAAGCAAGCTCTTAGTCTCTGGCTCTGTTTTTTTCTCGTATAATTTTATTTTTCAATTCTATTAAATTTTTTTCATTTTACGTGTAGCTTGGGGCTTTATCTGTGTTGATACGGCAAACAAATATTATATGGATGCTTTTTGTCGCCTGCACTAGCATCATACAATTTGCCGAGTCCCATGAGAAAGGTGGTGGGGAATTAAAGGATTTGGGCACATCAACAAAAAACGATGATCTTTCTTCGTATCGAAATAATGTATCAGTGGCCACTAACTTGAGAAAGAGAAGGGGTAATAAGGTCATTACGAGTCGCGAAAGCTTTACTCCACAAACATCTGCTCCCATGGCGCACTCATCAGGTCATACCCCATTTTTTGTACGATTGTATATTGTCTTCTTAAGTATTATTCAGTATATGATAAAGGAGATGGAATTAAAATTGCATGTGCCCGCTAGCAAAAAAAGATCAAATATGCTAGGGCTGTATATAAAATTTTCATTGGAAGCAAACTCAAAAGAAAGCAATTGCCACCGGAAAAAAAAAAAAAAGAAACAAACTTTCTTGCGGTTTTATTTTTTTACCGTGTTTCATTTTTTTTGTTTTGTGTGCAGGTTTGCTTGACGAGATTTTGGACATCATAGTCATCTCGTGGAACCATTTCTGGGAGATTTTAGTTTTCTTGAGTCCTTTCTTTATGGTATTTGTGGCTTTTCTCGGTTTTGTGTTCTGGAACGGGAGTATAGTTCTCGGTATTTTTTACTTCTGTTTATATTTTTTATCCTTATTTACTTCCAGCACCACAAAAAACATTTATTGTTTACTTTTGACGAGCTGAAATGAAATTAACCGGCTAGATTTTATTTGGATATCAGGTGCTAAAGATGCACATGGAGTTTCACCCCATTTCCCTCAGTTGCTGTATTTTGGATTGATTTCTGCCGTTTTTACGGCCCCTGTCCAGTTTAAAAAGTTGTTAAAGAGGAAACTATTTGGTCCCGTCCAGTTGCTCGTGGCTTTAGCATTTGGCTTCCTTTCCGTGCAATTTTTCAGGTTTCATCATCATAGAGATTCGGGAGTTTACTACTTGCCAAAACTGAATACGATTATTTTTTTTCTTTGATTAATTTCTGCGTGTAGTAAACGAGCTAAACCATCATCAACATATGTATAGTGAAGTCGAATTTTTGCATAGTTGCAGAAAAAAAAAAAATGAGCTGACCATCTCAACATTGCAGTACTGCTATTAAAATGTCATTTTTTTCCTGAAAAGTTGCATATGCACAAGAAAATTTCGAAGCTTCCCTCTCTTCCCTTTTCACGGCGAATAAATTAGCTAGGTTTTATTTTGTAATTAAGTTAATTAGATCTCAGGGTTATTCTCAAAATTTCTTGATAAATGAAACTGAATGAGAAAATTCATATTTTAATTCACAAAACTCGGTGAATTAATTTGGATTTTCATTCATTTTCCTATATAGTAATAATCTGTTTTTTATCGACTCTTTGCAGCATAGCCCATCCGTATCTGCTGGCCGATAACCGACACTACACTTTCTACTTGTGGCGAAAGGTCATCAATTACCATTGGTCGACAAAATACCTAATGATCCCACTTTATGTCTACTCGTGGTTTTCCATTGTCGATAACCTGGGTTAGTACAAAAAAACCTACCTCCCTTAAAAAAAGATCGGTTTTTTTTTTTATGCATACCATTTTCATTTGCAGCTAAAAATCGAAAAAAAAACCCATCTCCCCTTACATTTACGTGTTTTCTTTACAAAAAAAATCGGTTTTGTTTATGCATACTATTTTCATTTGCAGCTAAAAATCAGAAAAAAGCCCATCTCCCTTTACATTTACGTGTTTTCTGTACAAAAAGGATCATTTTTTTTCTTTAATGCATATTATTTTCATTTGCAGCTAAAAATCAGAGAAAGCTCTGGGTATTGGCGTATTTTTTCGCATGTGCTGCATCACTTGTTCCTGCACCATTGATCGAGTTCAGATATTACACGATCCCTTTTTTCTTCCTTGTTCTTCACTCAAATGTTACGGACAGCTGGAGCTTGGTTTTTACCGGGATCTTTTACCTTGCCGTAAATTGCTTCACGATGTTTATGTTCTTGTTTCGGCCTTTCTTCTGGAAGCACGAAAGCGGGACCCAACGGTTCATATGGTAGTAACTAATAACAGGACCTTTTTCAGAAATATGGGTTGCAAATGTAACAGATAAAACTAACTAACCCCCATCATTTTATTTTATTTTACTTTTTTATTATTTTCATTGTCTTTTTGACTAAATTCTTGTTATTTTAGCAGATTTTTCAGGCAAGCACATCAAATTTGCTTGCTTTTATTGTGTGATAACTTGCAAATCACTTTAGACATTATAATTTGCTGGTAATATATATGTACCAAAATGTAAAAAAATAAAAAATAAAATAAAAAATCATGGAGATTGGATTTATATTAGGTAATAATTGCTTAATTGATCAAAGCAAAGCCCCAGTGGTACCAATGGGGCTAACATAAATATTTCACAAAGCCCATTTATTTAGTCTTGTAGTGGCAAGTCCAGTGAAACTTTAAGAATTTATCTGAACAATGCAAACGTTTTTGTGTTGAGCCCATCATTAAATAACAACCATTTTTATATGTTTACTTTTATACTTTTTTTTGAAATTTATTGTAAAAGTAAGACAAAGAAATAATATTATACACAAACTATTCATAAATGGGTCATAAACTAAAAAGTAATTCAACTTTATGCAACTAAAAGAAATTATTTTGTGAATGAAAAAAAGAATGAACGTAAGGGTGTATTCCTTTGAGATTTCTAAAGATTTTAAGATTTTAAAAATCTTAGTGTATTTAGTTTAGACTTTTAAAAGTTTTTGAGTTATTCAGGTGAGATTTAAAAATTCTTACAAAATCCTGAGTTATTTAACTTATTTGATACTTAAATTTGTTAAGACTTTATGATTTACTTGGATTAAAAAAAAAACATATATGAGATTCGACTCTAAATCTGCAAATCTTAAAAAAGTCTCATAATGTATCTCATAAGTTCAAATGAATGTAAATCCTGAAAAAGTCAATTCAATTTTTAAAGTGATTAAAAGAAAAGAAAAAGTTCTACAAGGTCTTTATAATTTCTGATATGCAAATAATATGGCCAGTTTAATTATGTAAGAACTCAGCAAGGCGCTGGCATTGATGTTCTAGAGTTATGGAAAGCAATGTAACACGTTCAACAAACTGCCCGTCTAGCTCAGTCGGTAGAGCGCAAGGCTCTTAACCTTGTGGTCGTGGGTTCGAGCCCCACGGTGGGCGTTGTTCTTTTTCATTTTCCTTTTTTTTTAAAAAAAAAAATCTTTTCCCT
>CACSLK010027829.1:2766752-2777769 GCA_902706635.1 Striga hermonthica | reverse complement strand
ACCGGGAAAAAGGCCATCGACAAAACCCGGCCCACAGGCGAACAAAATCTTGTCGACTGGGCCAAACCTTACCTGACCAACAAACGAAGGATTATCCGGGTCATGGATACCCGGCTTGAGGGCCAATATTCACTGGGTCGGGCTGTGAAGGCTGTGGGCCTTGCTCTCCAGTGCTTGTCCACAGACGCCCGGTTGAGGCCCATTATGAATGAGGTGGTGAAAGCCTTGGAGGAGCTTCAAGATTCGCAAAACGAGAAAAAGGAAAAACGGATAAATCGACATAATAATAACCAGTCGAAGGAAGCACGTAAACACAAGGCTTATCCTAGGCCTGCGGCTATCGTTCTTTAGTTGCAAGAGAATATAAAAGAAGATTAATGTGGTGCTTTCGTTCATTATCTGCATTTCATGAGGTTCTGTATAGCTCTATATCATCTTTATTTATTTTTATGTAATTTTCTTGCATTGGAAGCAAGTATAAGCTCTGTTTTGAAATGCCCTGGAATTGTAATATTATTAATGGTTTTTTTTTTTTTTATGTCTGCTGTTTATTTTATTTGTGGATTTATTGTGAATTTTATTCCATGTATTGTTGTCTGGTCTTCTATGGAATGGAAATACCTTTGTGTATATGTGATAAATTTTAGCTGCTCAAAGATTTTTATTGAAATTTATTCAAAGAATAATAAAGTAAAGAGTGTATTTTTTTTGAGATTTTGAGTGATATTTTAAAATTTTAAAGTTTTAGATCCTTAGGATATATTGATTTGACTTAAATCCCTGAAAATCGTAATCATTGATGGGGGATTTTGTAAAATAATCCCTTAAGAAATCTAAACAAATCAAATTGCTGAACAAATTGAATATTCATGACATTTGAAGGTGTTTTTAAAATTTCAAATAAATTGTTAAAGGTCAATATTCTTAAGGCTAATATTGTTGCATTTATATTAGGTAAATTGCCCTTAGTATCACGTTCATTTTTGAAATTGCAATTTAATAACGGCATTTTATTAGTTTGTTGCAAATCGATGCACGTTGCATAACCCTTGAATATATCGCAATCTTCACATCAGCAATTTTCTTAAGAATCGTGTGCCGATTTGCTACAAACTGGAGATTGTGATATAATTTACAAAAGTGAAAAGATCGTGCCTAAATTGTAATTTTAAAAAAGGTCGTGATACTAAAGTCAATTTTGCCTTCATTTTACCCAAAACTTGTAAATTTGGCAAGTCATAATAATTCACCATAAAAATAAAAAATAAAAAATAAAAAAATAAACTATGTAAAAAAAATAAAAAACTAAGTAACCAAGAAAAAATATCCATCATCCTTCACTTGCATTGCATTCCCTCATCACATTACAAAATAGCTGAGCCTTCAGCCAATTCAATTAATTACAACAACAGTCATTAACATAATTAACATGTGCTAATTACGAGCTCTATAAACTAAACCCCTTAAGAACAAACTCCTCATTTTAGATCAACACCACCACAGATCTTTTTCAGGCTCTATCCTCATCACCACCTTCAGCTCAAGTGTGCAATCCTCGAGATTTTAGTCGAGATTCAGTAAAATTTTATTATCATGACTTATCAAAATCGAGATCACAATCGGCCGCAACTTTTCCGGAGTTCCGACTCAATCTCCCGAACGAGCCCAAAGCTGACAGACCCTTGAAATTGCTGCTGCATTCCCCGAGACTCACCGACAATCTCGATTTTCTTGGTTTCGTAGGATTCAATTCGGACTCGGTCTCCTCATCTGTTTTGCTCTTGGCCACGACTAGTCGGGCAATGCTGCTTCGGCAGAAGGGGCAAACTGGAATTTTCGCATTGTTAGAGGAAGAATTGGGTTTGCTGTGACAGCAAAGGGCTAAAATGCAATAAGCGCACATTTGATGACCACAGCTTTGGACCTCGACTTTGCAAGCTTCCTCAAAGCAAATGCAGCACATTTCATCTTCTTCGTCAGCCTGTGTGGTGAAAGAATTCTTTTCATGCTTCGATTCAAACTAGTAAAAGTGGATGAGTGAATCTAAACTATTAGGATGAAGGCTGTGTTTGGTAAACCTAGCTGATAAACTTAGTTGAAATAAAAATTTCAATGAGCTTATTTAAAAGTTACCCAAGGAAGCTTATAAGATAAGCTCGAGCTTTGTTAAAAAAGGTCATCCTACCAAACAAAGCTTATTTGAATACATGAAGCTTATAAGTTAATCAAATAAGCTATAAGCTAGGTTATATGCTTACCAAACACAGCCAGCTGCAAAAGGTACCCGAAGTTCAACCTTATTACAAAGATGAGCAACTTTCTCACATGAAGTACAAAAACTACCCCTGAGATTTTACACCATTTTCAATTCAACCTATCAGATGAGGAAACCATTTCCTAAATTTCCCTTCACAGTTATAAAAAACAGTTAGTTCGTTTAACAGTTTAACTTCAATTCCCAACCTCACCCTTCCGGTATGTGTAATTTCAGTTGTTAGCTGGTTTTTTTCTATAATTTATGTAATTACGTCAAACCTCAAGGGCACTTTTTGTAATTATCACTTTTTGAAGTATAACTTGTTAATTGAATAAACAAAATCCATTTGTTCCTCGGATAGTGGGCGGTGTTCAAGTAAATTCATTTAAGATATTCATGATGGTTATCATTTGTTCACCAACCATCCAATTTACTTACTTTTTTTTTTTAATTTCTTGAAAAAAAGAAAAGTAATTTTTTGGTAAGATTTTCTGTACCTCAGATTCATCATCACTACCACCAGAATGTGATGGTGGTTGAAGGGAATTAGGTGTGTCCAATATTGCTTTTTCTCTCTTTCGGTTGGCTTCAATTAGAGCTTTCTGTAGCAGGGCTTTCACGTCCGGATTGAGTTCGCTAATAAATTTCAAAGGCGAAGGCCAAGTTAGAGGCTCCGGAGCCAGAGGATTCAACAAAGCAGCACATAAATCATGTTTATGCTTCACTGCCACCATGTAAGGTATTCTCCTGCAGGTTGCACCCAAACATTTTATTTGAGCTCACATTTTCATAAGAAAACAGCAGGTTAATGAAGAGGTTGTCTGTATCGAGTTCCCGAACGCAATAAACGTGTTAGCTGTAAGAGCTGCACACACACACAGACATACACGCGCTCGTGATAAGCAATTGTCTTTTAAAAACTCTTTTAACATTTGTTTCTCTTTGCAAACTCCACATTCTACAATGGGAGGTATGTTTTAGTTCTTGAAAGATAACACTGAAGTTATGTGTGTAACTAAGCTAAAATCCAGCATAAGTTTTTAGTAAACTTCCCTAAGCAACATATCAGGAGAAGAGTTTTTTTACTTTAGAGAGGATGGCAGGGAATGAATTTTAGTCACATTAAAGCAATATGATATTTAACTACTCACCTTCGAGGTGGATGCATTTAAAAATTGAAATAAAACATATCCGTTTATTCCGACAGAAATCTTAACTCAAATGGATTTACTTATGATCAACTGAATAAATGAATGGAAGAGGTGTGATCAGGGGTCCACAAAAAGAATTCCCATGAAGCCTAAGAACTTTACTTCACATATGAAGAACTAAAAAATTTATCGTAATTCAATTTAAAGAGTAAAACCAATATTGCAAAACTCACACAACTCACCCGGAAGAATCTCTTTGAAGACGATCAGCACCCCAAGCAAGCAATTCTCGGACACAGTCCAGTGAGCCCCCACGAGCAGCGAGATGAAGAGGTGTATTACCTGGATAGCTGTAGTACTAAAATCTATTCTTAAAACACAAGTCTATTACACTAAAATGCTGGTTTGATTGAAAATTCTACAAAAAGTGATACCTATAGCCACCAGTAGAAGCACACACAAGGGCCCCATTGCTCAACAAGACTCGAACACAATCTGGCCTTCGTTGGCGAGCAGCCAAATGCAGTGGGGTCGAACCACTTCCATCTCTTATGTTGACAAATCTTGAAAAACCCCTGCAAATTCCCATGTAATAAAAGATGAGCAGATTCTTTTTTTTTTTTTCATGGTACACATAATATCAACAAAAAAATAAATAAAAAAAATCGAAGACGATTACCAAAACTGAGCAATTGAAGTGGAATTAGCAGCAGAAAGAATCAATTGAATGCAATCTGAGTGGCCATGATAGGCTGCATAATGCAAACAGGTTCTCCCATATAATGTATCAAACAATAAAATCTGAAAAAAAATGTGGAAAAAGAACAATTAACTTCAAAACTCAATCATCAAGTTATGCACAACTCAGAATTATATAGTCATCAGATCTATTAACTGTAAAATAAAAACACGGAAGTCGAAAAGATGAATCTTACATTGGCTCCTGCTTGAATCAACCTTTCCACGCACAAGACCTTCCCGTGCATTGCAGCTAACATCAATGGAGTCTAATCCAAACAGAGCCCAATATAAGAAATCTTCATTTTAGTGAAAATTACAAGTGATGAACAACAGCAATTGCATCTTGATCGAGCTCCCGAAACATACAAATAAAACTAAAAAGACACAAAAAAATGAAAACAAATCCAGAAATCAAATCACCTGCTTGTGCCGATTGAGGATATCCGGATTCCCAAACCGATCCAGAAGCATTGAAAGTACCTAGCCAAAATCAAACATAAACCCCCACGCCACAAAAACACTCCGAGACTATAAAAACAGGCAAACAGCAGAAAAAAAAAAACAAAAAAAAAAAACAAAAACAAAACAAACAAAAAAAAACAAAATAAACCAATCAACGGGATCGCATTAGAACCCTCACCTCGATCCGCCCGTTTGCGGCCGCCACGTGGAGCGCGGAGAGCCTCCGGTGAAGCGTCTTCAGTGCCAGTAGGTTCGGGTCCTCATCCGCCATTGCCTCAACGATTTGAAGCTCTCCATTTTGAACTGCGCTGAACAGCTCGGTCTCCTCCTGCTCCCTGCAGCTCAGGCCTTGACCCATTTCTACAAAAACTGACACTCACGCGCCGCCGACCACGGCGAAAGAGGTGCGGCGCGGAGGTAGCGGAGGAAACGTTTGGGTGATTGGATTTGTTGGGGCGAAATGGAAGAGGAAAGCAGTGAGAATTGAGAAATAATGAGTGAGGTGTTGGGGTTCGGGCTGCCCGCCATGATTTGAGCAGCTGGCCGTGTGCGTTAGGTGCACGCTCGGGCAGGTTTTGGAATTTTTTTTTCGGGCAGTTTTGAGATATTATTATAATAATAATAATATTATTATAATGGTGGAAAAAGATTAGAGACTAATCAAAGAATTAAATTAAATACCTTGATTGAAATGCACGATTGATTGCGATTATCTTCATTTTTAATTGCGGTTTCTTTTTAATTAACAAACCCAATATAACGCCTAATAAACTAGTACTACTACGTACCCCGTGCGATGCACGAGACATAGATATTAAATAAGTTATTTTCACAACCTTATCCGTTTAAGTCTAAAAAGTAATAATGTTATTATCTATTATCTATTTTCTACCTCTTTTAATCAATGTTAAGTCTAAAAAAATTTTAAGCCGGGCAAATATGTATGGAGTTATGTGTTATTATCTATTTAAACATGTCTAAAAAATTTTCATTTAACCTCCATAGATGTATATATAGAGAGAGAGAGAGAGCAAATGTGTAAAAAAAAATTTATACAAATAATATTTAAAAGTATCTAAAATATTAGTAATTAGACAGGTGAAATTTAGAGTTTTAAAAAATCTAAATAGATAATGGATAGTAGTATTTAAACATTTATTTATTTATCTTTAAAGTTGTTACTCATAGAGATGAGAGATGTGTTTTTTTACTCATGGAGATGGAATTTTGTAAGCTGAGTTATGAAATTTTCTTAAACTCGTCCATTTTTATGCAATGAGCTTTCTGAGCTGGGTATATAGATTTAAAATTGTAAACATAAAAAATAAAAAAAAAACTTTCATAAATCATTTGATTTGGTATTTTCGGAGAGTTTCATTAATTTAAATGTGTAAAATAAATAAATAAATAAAGTACAACTGAAAAAGTTACAACCAATTGTGTGGAGAATTAAACTAAATCCAATTTTGTAGGATGCATTAAATATTGATTAGACTTTATGTGTAAAATAAAATAAAAATTAACTGTAATAGTTTTACGTGTTGCAATTTTTTATATTTAAACAAAATAAAAAAAAAAAACTTCTTTTACGTGTTGCATACCAACATTTTAGAAACTACATGGATATTTCTAAATTAAATATTGCATACCCAATATTTTAGGAACTAATTAAATGCTAATTTATTTTGCATACCAAAAATATTAAATGCATTAATTAAATAATTGGTAAAATTAGAAATATTAATTAAGTTTGACTTTTCTAACTACTATATCTAGTAAATATGATCGCCTTTAATATAAGTATAGATTCGACTTTGTAAATTGGTACAGATATTTATAAAGTATTATATGTTATTTATATGCATTTTTTTTGCTGAAACGATAGGTAATATTATAAATTAAAATGCATAAATGTGCCAATTACACAAGCTCTAGTTGAATGGAACAACCAACAGTTGAAAAAGTGGGAGGGCATGTCAGAAGACTGCCTAGAATCTCAACTAGCAACGCCACAATAAAAACGCTCGCAACTACACTAACCAACTACACCAATAACGACGGAAACTACTAAACAAAAGATCCCACCAGAATAATACTCGAGTGTCTGATCCCAACAAAATAATAATTTGACACTCTGTCCCACAGAGGCCAACTGCCAAACCAAAAACGCATGCACCTAAACAACACAAACACACACGGCAAAACAATGGAAAAACTAAACACATAAACTTAAAAAATACACAAGCCCTTCCACATAAGCAAATCCGAGACGAACCAGCAGACACCAAATCGACCATAGAGGAATCCCTCAACTTGAGAAAGCTGACCCCTCCATTTCCAAACCGCCTAGCTGAGTCAAATCCCAAGCATCGAAATAACCCCAAAAGGTCGATTCTCCCCAAAGCCGAAACTCCAAGAAATCACCCAGCTGCCAGAGCACCAAGTCGACTAACACCACTAGCAACACGATATCGCCGCCAATCTCCCCCGAATATAGCGCCAGAGAATCGGGGAGAGGGAGCAGATCCAAGGAGCAATATCCCTAGCCACTCTAGCCCGAAGCCGCGAGCCGCCGGAACCGCACCCGACCCCTTCCCACAAAGACCGCACCTCGACCATTCTCACCTCAACACCACGGAGTTCGTCGATCGGGAACCAGAGCGTAACCCACCGGAGCAGGCAAATCAAATCCGGTCGAGCGCAACCATAGGAGCGGCCGGACTAGGGAAGTCAAAACCACCGGGAAAGGGCCGAGCAGCCAGGGGACGACTACCGGATTATCTCACAGGCCGTGTGGAAGGCGACAAAATTGAAAGAGTACGACGATGAAGTGAAATTGGTGGTGGAGATAAATTAGGGCTCACGAGAGAAAATTTTCAGGATTCATGTATATGCATATAATATTAAAATTATAATTTACATAATAGTACTAAATTTTAAACATATAATATTATAAATTATATTTATGTATATAATATTAAATTATAGGTTAGATAATGGTATTATGTTATAAAAATTGATCATTAGTTAAAATAAATAGTACATAACTATTTGATTACATATAATCACTATAATGATAGTATAAAATGTAATAAATAATGTAATATATGTAATTATGAGATAACATAATCAATCAATTTAATGAAAAATAATAAATTTATTATAATAATTACTTATGCGATTTTATGGGATTTTAATGTGACTTTGAATTAAATTAATTTATTTAAAAAAAATAACTTAATCAAAAAAAAAATATATAATATTGATTTTCGAAAAAGGAATGTCTGATTGAGTTCGCCATAATAAATAACTTAAACAAAAAATTTTACAATATAATTTTTATGTTTATGTAACTTTCATATAGTAGTATCATTTAGTGTAAATATAATTATTAATTCTACAAATAAATATTATATGATACAATTAAAAAATAATTACTACTCAGTTAATATAAAATATAACAGTTTTTTCTTGATTAACATAATCAAATTTTGAAAAGTTAGGTATCACGTAAGTATAATTTGTAAGGTAAAATTTATGTAGCTTTATTTGATGAATTGCTAGCAACTCTATATATAGATTATTCACATGTTGTAAGGATATATTTATTTTTAATTACTCTTGAGCTTAAATAATGAGAGAATATACCTTAAGATGATATTTTCAGTAATATATCTCAAAAAAAAAAAAAAAAAACCACGTAGATAGAGAGTCTAATGAGTGAAATGTTGTTAAATTAAACGAGTCGAGCTCATTAAAGCTCGATTGATTAACGAGCCGATCAGGCTCGTTAAGGGTCGAAAATCAAATTTTTATATAATTTTTTATACTTCGACTTGTTAAAGTTCGAGATCAGCTCGAGCTCGAAATTTGGCTCGTGTATTTAACGAGTGGAGCTCGACTCGACTCGTTAAGAGCTCGAGCACTTTAAGTTTGAGCTCGGCTCCGCTCGACTCGTCAAGAACGCACCTTAATCTTGGGTTCGGTTCAATTTGTTTACCGCTTTAAACGAGTGAAAATACTTTAGCTTTATTTATTTCAATACTAATAATTGTGTGTTGGCATTTCATATGACAAAGTTGCCGAAAATATAGTACAATTGATACTGTCTCACTGAGTAAAAAGTATTTCTTCAGATCTGCAAACATATTTCCTCGTAATTGATGACATGCCTATGAAAATTGATTGAATGTCCAGAATCTTTATGAATGAATAAATAAACAAATACAATCTCCTATTTTTCATTCTAGCTTTATCAACTATTTGTCAAATAAATATCATTTTGGATTTTTTGTACATATTTTTCTATTATTACCTTCATTTAACCAATAAATACATTACTGTCTTTTCATATTCACTCTTCATTTTTCTTAAAACATTCATCTCTATTTTCATTAAATAAAGTTATTATTGACAAAAAAATATTCTTAATTAACGTGCAACTTATCAAAACGACATATATTTAAAATAGATTGAAAATTAACGATAGAAGTATCATAAATTAATGATCAAGATCGAATATTTGTTGAAAGGCATAGTAAATAAATAATCCATCTTATTTTGTTTTTTTTTTTTCAATACAAGACCCAAATGATCGTTAATTATCAAATTGAGGCCTGAAAGATTTTTGTCTTCAATTAGAGACTTGAATAATATAAAACTATCAAATTAAGTCATAGAATTAACAAAACTCATAACACCATTAAAATTGTATACATAATTGCTATAATAATATGTTAATATGCTTTCAACTAATTAATTGTTCAAGACCTCTTAAAATAATAAGAATTAGACTATTCATTACATTTATGTCATTTTTATAGCTATTCATATCTATATATATAAGTAAGAAAGTATGAGTATATTATTCGTTTCTACTAATGATTAAATTTATAAAATGTTATACATATGTTATATATTTATATTATAATTATAAATATATATTCATATATATTATTTAAAGTATTTTATTCACACTTGTGCATGCGCATTATTAACTAATTATAGATTCACATTAAAATACTTTTGGAAGTTACATACTTATAAATAAATCTATAGTATAAATTTTTGTTCAAGTTATTATTTTAAAATTAAATAAACTTGTATTTTTACCGCGTTAAGCAATACTTTTAAAATAGTTAATTTGTTTTAATAGCATAGCAACGTTGTGTAAACACTTTTATGAAATAATTTTAAATATATTTTTTAGCTGAATAGTTAGTCATAATCACTTAAATTTAAAAAATTACATTTTCTATTATATCTTATGCAATTTATACATAGATCCACGTATAAGTAAAATAGTTTATAATTATATTGCTGGGTTTTACTTATGATCAAGTTTACTAAATCTGATATGGTCGTTATATAACTTATGATTTTAAATTTAATAAACACTCATATGATGTATATTATTTTATTTGTATTTGTTCATGTCTACATGATCGTGCACTAGTTATTTAAAAATAACAATTAATAATAACAATATTAAATAATGGCAATAATGTAGTTGCAATAATAACATAAATAATAATTATCAGACCCAACTATCTGTTCACGTGAAAATGACATGTGAACATTTATATTGAGACTAGCAACAGTTGTTTGACGAATTTTAAAATTGGTCTTGCGTACACACAACAAAAGTCAATTAAAATAAGGCGGGCTTTTAAATATGTACAAATTTCAAAGAATAATAATAAAAAAAAAATGTACAAATTTCAAAGAATAATAATAAAAAAAAATCCTCCTTTTTCTCATCTTTCAGCCACTCTTAATTGTTAATTAAAAGTTGATAGCAATTGGATTATAAATTAATTTTTTTATTTAATTGTTAATTAAAAGTTGATTGCAATTGGATTATAAAATTATTTTTTATTTAATTGTTTAAAATTTGGTTGCAATTAGATTATAAGTTTTTTTTTTTTTTGTATGTCGCCAAGTGCTTAAATATGTCGGGACAATTTATTATCTTTATATAAATATATTTTAAAATTTCCAACCTTTTTAGATGTTGGAAATTTCTTTTTTATAGTAGTTATATCAACTCTTCATTAATAAAATAAAAATTAATGTATATAAATACATAGTGAATTTATATATAACTGTGAAGCAATGATTGATTTTTAATTTTAAAATTATAATGGTCAAATAGTGTATTTTTTATATTTTTTATGTTATTTTATTTTATTTTTTATGGATGAGTAAATGAATTTGAAAATATATACCACTATTATATTTAATTTTAATTCTATTTAAGATATTTTGAGATTTGATATTTCCGTGTCCCAACTAACTTAAATATTGTACTATTATTCTTTATATACATTGGGTCTGGTCAACTTTTCACACGACAACCAACAAATATTGATATTGATTGTACCCATGCTGACGCGTACACACGACC
>CACSLK010027829.1:2749057-2759517 GCA_902706635.1 Striga hermonthica | reverse complement strand
TAGAGGTTGAGATGCAGCCGTTTTTCGACGGAGATTGACCCGAACAAATTACGGGCCCTTCCTCTAGCGCCAAATTGTTGATATGCGAATTTGTATCAACATGGGGTGTTCAGAAGATTGTTCGAATATATCGAATATGTCGAATTTCTTGAATTTTGTATGTAATTGTTGTGTGAATCGATAAAGAGAAATTGAAGAAGAAGCTCCATCTGTTTACATGAGTTTTCTTCATGTGGGGGAAAGAAAATGAGGATTAGGGAGAAAAGTAATAATAGCCCTGAGACTTATGTATGACGTCCATCATAGGGGTATTTATATATGTTTTTGGTGGGCCCGTTATTATTACAAACGGTGTTATTTGTGGGCCCTAAAATAAAATATTGATATAATACATATCTACGTGTAATATTTTAATAGGCGAGGCCAAAATTGGGTATTGACAAAGGGCCTGCAACTGTGTCGTTCGGGTCGGGGTTTCATTATTGACATCCTCGATGGGTACAGCTTCCAGGGCGGCACGACAATTGGCGCACAAATGCTTTTGTCGGCGACTGACGAGGTGGCCGGCGGTCCTCGCTGTTATTTTTCATGATTGCGGCGGCTTGGCGAGGTCGACAGCTGTCTTGTACAATGATGGGGTGATAGTTGCGAAAACGGGCAACACGACTGATCCAGGTCGTCACCAACTGTTTAGGTTTGTATCGATTCATTTTTCTCTTTTTTTTCTCTTTCTCTATGTTTTTTCTCTGTTCATATGCTCTCGTTAAGTGGAATTGTAATTGTTGTATTGATTTTTTTTGTTGTCTTGACATTCAATATCTCCTATATTTTGAGATAAAACTAAAGTTATTAATAGAAAATTGTTTTCATGTTGTTTGATAGTTGTATAGTGTTTAGTTGTCACGACACCCATTTTTCTATACATTATAATATTAATTTTTTTAAGTTGCAATAACAAATATTTTCTACTGCTTCTTAAATAATATAATTGTTATGACGTAGTGTATTTATTAGTTAAATGAGAATAATAATAGAAAAATATGTACAAATTAATAGATCCAAAATATTGTTTATTTAGTTAATAGTTGTTAAATCAAAATGACAATTAAAAAGAATAAGACAGAGTTGCATTTTTTAGAATTCTATGTTCTTTCTTCCTTCCTTTGGACAGTGCTTAATCGTTAGGCAGGGCCCAGATACAAATGCAAAACGGCCAGGTCCATTCATTAAGGACATGCTCTAAAAAAAAAAGAAACACACAAAGCCCAAACCAAAATCACAGCAGCAAAACTACACAAAGTACAAAAAACAAAAACCTTCTCAGAAGAAAATAATAATAATAATAATAAAATAAAATCAAGCCACCTCAATAGTTACTTATGCTTACTTACACTGCCTAGGTCGAAAATTTTCAGAATCTAGAAGCCATGCTACAAGCTTCTCCATCCTTCTAGAACTCGATGACGGCCTAACGACATCCGAACTCCCGAAAATCGCACAAGGGTCCGTTCTCCGGCCATTCCTCCCCAAACACCAACCGCCGGGCACAAACCGACCATCGCCTCTTTTCAAAATCTCCTTGTCGATCCTATCAAGAATCGAGTCATTCTCGGGAATCTTATGGGCAAATGGGGCCCCACTATGAAACATGTCGTCAAAATGCTTGATCGTTAGATTTTCCGGCACCTCGTTTTGCGGGTTTTCCCATCTCACATAATGCAGATTGTGGTTAACCGCCGTTTTTTGGTAGTGTTTGTGGTTGCACATTACCGTGTGAAAGTAGCCCTCGGGAGACGAGAGGAAATTCGTGTAATACATTAGGAGGGTTCGTGGGAGATTGTCCCAACCCCAAACGCAAAACTCGAGAAAAGATCTCGATAGGACTACCCAAGCGGACCCTAAGGAGAAAAAATAAATAAAGATGAATCCACCGAGTGATTATCATTATCATGCAATGGTGCATGAAAAATTGGAGATTTACTTGAGAAATTGTTCAATGATCGCGTTGACTTTACAAAACAGCCTGTGTAACTGCACGCACACCAAAAAAAAAAAGTGGCTTTTGGTCCTTCCACCGGCAAAAGTCGGTCCTGTGATCAATTGCTGACATGGATATTATTTTTTATTTTTTTTCCATACGCTAGCAGCCGACTAACATATCCACTCAGCAACCGCCGGTGGAAGAACTACAAGTCAGGTGTTTTTTGCAGTTCCAGGGTGTTTGTAATTCAACGCAACCACTGGACTATTTCTCAATTTCGTGTCAGTTACAGGTCTAAATCTCCAGCTTTTCCCAACGGTGCATGTAGAAGAATATAAATTCGCTAAAAGGCGTATAGAAATGAATGTTTGGAGTATCGTTAAACTTGGTCCGATTTGATAACTTTTATTTAACTAAAGCAACTTCGAAATTTGACAGTGAATATGTATTTAAGGCATCTTTAAATAGGTCAAGGGGAAGGTAAAAACAGAGGCAACACAAATAATTATGTATCAAAGAAAGATCACTAATAAATTTACATTAATATATCAACAAAAAATTATGCAAAGACGAATTTGAGTATTGATGTTAAGGCAGAGGAAATATATGGCTGGTGGAAACATTGAGATATGGAAATAAATTATTGTCTTTCGCTCTCAACAATTTACCTCAGATGACATAACTCTACAATTTAAGGAAATAAATTCAAAGAATTACCAGTGAATAACTTGAATGACACGGGCACTGATCTTTTCTCTTTGGCCCAAAATAACCGGGATATCGTAGGGTGATAAAGTGCAGGATCTATGGCAATAGGCCTCACTCTTTGGTGCCTGCAAAGAAAGGATCCAAAAAAAAAAAGGTTAATGATCACAAGAAAGAAATGAAGCGGTTGTTTTCTGCTCGTGTGAACAAATGAAGGGGGTTTTAGCCAAAAGCTCACTCTTTCCAACCAAACTCGCTCGTATGCTCAATGAAATTCAGATCCCTCGGCAAGTATGAAAAGATATGAAGGATATCTGATAATAGGCAAAACAAGAATGTCTCAAAATAGTGGGAACACATTTTGATTATCCCAAATATCAGTTTAAAAGAACATCTTATAAATACATCTGAGCTACTAAAGTATAAAGGCTGAAATGCATATTCCACCTAAATATCTCTTAAATCATACAAAATCGGAGAGAAACTCAGAGGAAAGTTCTTATTTCAACAGACATTTTTTAACTGAAAATTCGAGCCGAGCTAGAACAAATTTGAGCCTATCTTGAGAGTTTGTGTTCTTTTATCGTGTAGGTCCTTAAAAAAGCTTGGCTTGTCGAACTCGAGGCGGTATATAAAATCGATCCTAGCATGATAAGATCAAAGCTCGACTCGTTTGCATACCAAACTATCTATTCAAGACAATCACACCAATCAAATTCTATTAAAAATCGAAAATACCACAACCTCAAAACCCATTTTCACACACAATTTTCTCAAAATGATTCATCAAAAATATCACATCCTCAAACATTATCCACATTACATAAACAGCAGCAATCAAATCACATCTAAAGAACCAACACCGTAATCATAATATTTTACAAAAATAAAATGAAATAAAAATGAAAAAAACTTACCGTCCTGAGGCATAAGCGGATAATCAGAAGCTCCAAGGTTAACAAACCAATCCCAGATCTCCGCCTGCTTCAGTAAAATCGCCACCGCGTGCAGCGTGGCAGCCACCGCCGTCGGCCCCTTGGGGGTGACCAAATCGCCCTTTCCCATCACCATCACATTCCCGAACCTCCGCACCGCAGCTTCGGACTTGGCGAACCTGGCCAGCTCGAGCCTCTCGTCATCGGACGCCACCCAATCCAGGTGGAGCAGATAGTAATTCCGTGGATGGTACAGCGCCTGAAGAAGCCGCCTCAGCCTCCGGCCGTCGCCGCTCGTGCCCGATATGAAGTACGCAAATCGCGGCGGGTCGGGCAGGATCGGGTCGGCTGAATCCGAACCCGGAAAAGGGGACCCACTGGGCTTGTGGTCTGATAAGACTAAAATCGAGACGAGGATTACTGCACATATGGAGAAAAAGGCGATGGGCAGTGAGGATTTGCGATTAATGTGAGCTCTTTTCATCACTCCTTTTGACTTTTCTGCTCAAATCGTTGAAGGGTTTTGGGGGGAAAAGCTCTATGCTAGGGTGAATTTGCTTGTAAATCGAAAATGGCGAAGATTGGCGGCGGATATTGGAGCAGATTTTGAGGGTTGAGCTATAAAAATGGAGTCTTTGAAGTTTGAACTTGTTGAGGAATTTTAGCGTAGAACACAAGGGAAAAATGGGGGAAAACAGTACAGTAGGTGGAACTTGTCTTTGTCGGTGGATTATTGGCCATCTTATAATTAGTTGTTAATGATGATGATTGTGAATTAAACAAGAGTTACTGTTTAGTTGCTATAGTTTGAAACGCCTAATAAATCACTTATCACGGGCGACACTCTATATTTGAGGGAAATTGTACGGTTTTGTCATGTGTCATCCTTTCGGGTGTTTTAACCGTCGAACCCACATGTAATTAGATAAGAAAGATGACTCAACGGTTAAAAACATCCGACAAATTGATACTGTAACGGGACCGTAGCATTTCCCTATATTTGAATTACAATTATTTGGGCATGCGTGTTTATCAATGAGGTGGAAAACTGGCTTATTCTTTCAAGGAAAATTCTAAAAGAACAACCTAGTTTACATCCCCAATTACAACCAAATAGTAAGTCAAAAATTTTGACAAAAGAAGATTGCAAATTGACTATTATACCCTTATTTGTTTTTTAAGTGTTAATAAGGATATAAAATGAATTACAATCTTACAGATATAAAACGAGATATGGAAATCTTGAAAAAACAGATAGAAGAGTTATTTAAATCTGTTCAACAACAGTCTAAAGATTCTAAACAAGATTTAGAACCTATAGCAGCTAAAATAATCAATGATATTAAGCAAGAAATTGCGGAATGTCCTTGTAAAAAAGAAAATAAAAAACAGAAAGAAATTTCTAGCCAAGAAAATAAAATACCTTTTCTAAAATATTCATATCCTAATGATTTAGTAGGAAATGAAGAATTAGGAAGTTCAGGAAATCCTTACGCTTTTAAATGGCCAAAAGATGCTTTGAAAAAATGAATCTTCAAGAAAAACTTGAGAAAAATCTTTGGAATCTAATTAATCTAGATTTGGATGATAAACAAGCTATTCAGCTTGAACATACAATTCGTTTTTTGGAAATGAATGAAGAACAATGTAATTCAGATTTGGAATCAAACCCTGAAATGAAAAAGTTGTTAAAACTCGAAGAACATGAACAATTTTATCAAATTGAGGAAACTCAAACTGACACTCAGTCAAAATCAGAAATAAATTTCAAAGATGAAGAAGAACTTCTAAAGGAAAATTTTAGAATGGAAAAACCAGAATCATCTGGAACAAAAGATGATCAAGAAATGAATACTGAAGAATTCGAAAGAAAACCATCAGTAACTCCTAGACCACCTAGATCCTCTAACGACAATGTCGGTATCCCTGGTATTGCCGGAGAAGTTCAGACAGCTTCAATCTTAGACTTAGACTGTAAAAAACCTGAAACAATTAAAAAATTAATTGATAAATGGGGACTAGAAATGAGTCTTCTGATTAATCTCAATCCAAGTACTTTCAATACAGCACAACTTGTGTTAGCACTTGCTGAGCATAGAATGCTTGGAAATGCACAAAATTTTATAAAAAGAGTCCAATGGGATACTAAAAATGTAAACCCTGCAGTTATGCTTGAAAGCATTCTGAACAGTCTTTATACTTTGTTTTTGGGCATTGATCGAGTATCAAATGCGGAAAATGAAAAACTTATAGAGCAATCTAAAGCTAAGGTAAGATTAAATAATCTGACTCTTTGCGATATTTGTTACATTGAGGAATTCAATTGTGATTTCGAAAAGAATCTTTTCAAAATAGATTTTGGAGAACATCCTGAATACATTAAAATGTATTTAGCAAAAATTCCTATTGTAGGAAATGATGCTTCAAAAAAATATGAAGCAGCTGAAAATCTTATGAAATATAGTTTCGGTTATGCCAAAAGACTCGTAAGAGAAGAAATTGAAAAATTTTGTAATGCTACTACAAAGCAAAAACAAATGAAAAAATTTAACAGAAACTGTTGTTCTAAAATTTCTGAGAAACCTACAGAATATGGTTGTAAACCATATAAAAGAAAATCTAAGAAAAATTACTCTAGAAAGTATAAGTACCAGAAAAGAAAGAAGAGAAAAACTTTTAAACCTGGTAAATATTTCAGAAAGAAACAAAAATTTCAACCCAAGAAAAACTTTTGTCCAAAAGGGAAAAAGAATTGCAGATGTTGGATCTGTAACATAGAAGGTCACTATGCAAATGAGTGTCCTAATAGACAAAAATCTGAGAAAGTAAAATTTCTCCAGATTGCAGAATCATTTGGTCTTGAACCAATTGAAGAAGAATACTCTGATATAGAAGAAGTTTATATACTGGAAAAATTCGAAGATGAATCCTCTTCAGGAACATCGAGCACAGAAAACAGTGATACAGAGTGAGGATAACCTCATCAGTATTACAAACCCAAATTCAATCTACGTTAAAGGTAAATTGAAATTCGCATGATATAAACAAATGGAAATACATTGTTTTGTTGATACGGGTGCAAGCCTTTGTTTATCTTCAAAATATATTATTCCTGAAGAACATTGGGAAAATGCTTCAAGAACATTGCAAGTAAATATTGCAGATGGAAGCTCAATCTCAATAAATAAAGTTTGCAAAAATTTAAATATAATGATAGCAGGAGAAATATTTCATATTCCAACTATTTATCAACAAGAATCTGGAATAGATTTTATTCTAGGAAATAATTTCTGTCAATTATATGAACCTTTTGTTCAATACACTGACAGAATAATCTTTACCAAGGATAATCAACCGGTCCATATAGGAAAATTGAGAACTGCATATAGGGTTGGAAATCCAGGATATTTAGATTCCATGAAAAAGAAATCTAAATCCAAAAAACCGGAACCAGTTCAGATAACTACTGATAAAATCTCACTTCTTAAGGAGAGGGGAAAGAGGTTATTAGAGTTTAGAAAAGAAATAAACATATTTGTTCTTAATCAACAAAAATTTTCTATAATAGAAAAATTATGGAAAAAAGTTTGCGCAGAAAATCCACTTGATCCTAATAAGACCAAGTATTGGATGAAAGCTTCTATCAAACTGATAGATCCTAAAACCAAAATTGTGGTGAAAGCAATGAGCTATACACCCAAAGATAGAGAAGAACTTAATCAACAAGTTCAAGAAATGCTTGACATGAAAGTCATTATTCCTAGTAAGTCTCCTCATAGATCACCAGCATTTTTGGTAGATAAAAAAGGGACTTCAAAACGAAGAATTGTTATTGATTATAGAGAGGTTAATAAGAAAACAATTGGTGATGGTCATAATTTACCAAATAAAGATGAACTATTATCTCTATTAAAAGGAAAAACAATATTTACATCTTTCGATTGTAAATCTGGTTTTTGGCAAGTCCTTTTAGATAAGGAATCCCAACTATTAACGGCTTTTACATGTCCATTAGGACATTACCAGTTTGTGGTAGTACCTTTTGGTTTAAAACAAGCACCATCAATCTTTCAAAGGCATATGAATAATGCATTCAGAAAGTTTGAAAAATTCTGTTGTGTATACGTTGATGATATTCTAATCTTCAGTGATACAGAACAAGAACATTATATGCATGTTGCAGTAGTTTTGAAAGAATGTGATAGATTAGGAATAATTCTTTCTGAAAAGAAAACTCAATTGTTTAAAACTAAAATAGAATTTTTAGGATTAACAATTGAAGAAGGTTTTCATAAACCTCAAAATCATATTTTGGAACATATTCATAAGTTCCCAAACAAACTTGAAGATAAGAAACATTTAATGCGCTTTTTAGGTGTATTAACTTATGCTTCAGATTATATTCCTAAATTAGCTAATATAAGGGCTCCCCTACAAGCTAAATTAAAGGAAGATAAAAAGTGGTATTGGTCAGAAACTGATACTAATTACATGAAGAAAATAAAGAAAAATTTAACCAATTTTCCTTTATTATATCTTCCAAAAATAGATGATCAGTTGATCATTGAAACAGATGCATCAAATGCATATTGGGGTGGTGTTTTAAAAGCACTATCTAATGAAAAAGAGTATATATGTCGATATGCCTCAGGAAGTTTTAATTCGGCTGAAAAGAATTATCACTCAAATGAAAAGGAATATCTTGCGGTAATAAAAACCATAAAGAAATTTACAATTTATCTTACTCCTTATAAATTTACTGTTAGGACAGATAACAAAAACTTCACTTATTTCTTAAAAACCAAGATGAAGGGCGATAGTAAACAAGGTAGGCTTGTAAGATGGCAGATGTGGCTTAATCAATATGAATTTGATGTATTGCAGGAAACAAGAACGTCATTGCAGACTTTTTATCTCGAGAATTTAACGACCTTTGATAAAATGTTCACAGGATTAAGGCTCAATGGAGCACATAACCAGTCACAGGCGGTGACAATAGGGAGTTGCTTCCCAGGCATGATTTATGCTCGATAAAGCATCATCTATAATGGATGAATTACAACAACTTCAGTTGCAGGAAGGACTTCTGGTCCAAGAACTTGAATTGGTTCGCGCCAAAATCAAGTATGTAAGCTTGTTTAAAGCTGAAAAAAAAGAGATTCTACTGTCTCTATTCCAGCAATGGAACAAACGAGTAATGTAACAAGCCTAGCTTGTGAACAAAAAGAGGAAATTTCATCTCCTCCAGATCTTATAGATCTTGAAGGTGAAACTAGTCCAGAGCAAACGGCTACTGGTAAAGACTTATCAAATCCGTTAATAGCTAGCAACTTGCTAAAAGCGGCAATAGGTATTAAATTACCAACAACGTCGGATAATTCTGAGGGTTTAAACCTCAGACCGAACGGTGGAACCTCTGTTCCTAAACAGATAAAATCACTGGACAGTGATAAGGGAATTCAAATCCCAAATAAAAAAGACACAACATATTATGTCGTGTTCAATGGTCCAAATGCAGGTATTTATCAAGACTGGGAGATTACCAAAAAGGCTACAAGTGGTATTTCTGGTGTTTCACACAAGAAATACAAAAGTTTCATTGAGGCTCGTATTGCAGCAGATCAGTACTCGAGAATAAATGCAATAGCTCCCCTTGAGCTAATTTGCACAGCAGATGGACTTCAGCCCAACACATTTACTGCGGCCTTAAAAAAGCCCAGAAAACAAGAAAGGCTCCAGACTCTTGGAAAAATTCCCAAGAAACAAGAAGCTCAACAAGAAGAACAGGTCACTCCGATCCAACTTCCAAAAGAAGGTCTTGAATATTGGATCAACTTGGCCCGAAACAGCGGTGAAGCAGAAATCCTTACGGACAAATACTTCACGACAAATGGGAGGGATTTGAGATTTTTCAATTTCATAAAAAATGCAAATCCAGAAATGGTAATCGAGGCGTTTGAATACGGGATGGTAAAAACCATATATCCCAGCCAGACTTTGAAGGAACTACAGGAATTACCTCAAAATGTTCTTAAGTCAATCAAACAATACAGGAAAAAATGTGTTCACGGGGAAAAAGACATATTCCTAAAAATCACTAGTTCAGTACCCATCTGGATTAATAATAAAATTATCCCGGCCAAACATCTTATAAGGATAGGGATTAGTTCTGGTGAAAAATTCATTAAGCCAGAAAATAAACAGTTCAAAGAGGTCAATCTGGATCAAATTGGACTAAGTCGTTATGAACTTCTCGTCGAAAAAGTCATGGAATTCAACACAGATGATAAAGTGTTCGTCAATTATCAAGATGGAAACTATTTGATGTATTCAAAGGCACTAAAACCAATGACAAGTGATGATGAGAGGAAGATAATTGTATTCCAGAAAAACCTTTTGCAATGTTATCATCATCCAAAAATCTGTGACAAGATCAAGAAGATAAGAGAAGCACGAGGAAGTATTTACAACTGTCCAAGTTGTCTCTCAACATCTAGAGTGGAACCTACCATTCTGAAAAATAATGAAGATTCCCCAACAATGTCTACTTCAGCCAGCTCAAAAAAGGAAGATAATGGAGTAGGTCCGGAAAAGCAATAAGAGCAGAACGTGCTAAATGCGATTCCACGTCAGGAATGACGTAAAACATTTTGTATCGATCCTCATTCCTTAGTGTATAAAAGGATGAGTTACATTTTCAATAAGGGACATCAGAAAATTAGTCGAGGGTCTAGCTTGAATTTCTGTAAAACTTTCTTTCTTCTATGTCTATATGTGAGTAGTGAAAGGTTCCTTCTTAGGAACTTGAGATTGTAATCAGAGGCTTGAATGAATAATTA
>CACSLK010027829.1:2694189-2704624 GCA_902706635.1 Striga hermonthica | reverse complement strand
AAAAAAAAAAAAAAAGCACACAGCACATACCAAAAAAGCCACCCATCAAGTAGCCTCAGCAACAGGAAAATGCAACTTGGTGACCGACTCCTTCAGAAAAACTACTCCCACAAAAGGGGTCCGGGCCCCCGACATTATAATCCAAACCTGCCAACCGGGCCTTGCCCAAAACAACTCCACCCCCCATATGAAAAGGCTGCTTCAGCTTACCATTACTACTACTTTTGCTGGTGCTTCCAGAAAAACTCTTCCGGGCCTGCTTCTTGTCCTTGCTCTTGCCGCCTCGTGAGGATTTGCCGCTGCTTCTCTGCTTGTACTTTCCCGACTTTTTGCTACTGTTGCGGTAACTTTGGTTCTTGTCGGTCGGGACGTGTGAGACTGAAGTAGGGATTGGATCATACACGTCGGGAGCCCACGTTACGGATAGATTCTTGGGTGATGTACCCTCTCGTTTTTCACGGCTTCCTTTTAGAGAAGATATGAGCTTCAGAGGTACCTGAGAGAGGTTATTTCATCGAGGGGGAGAATTATTCACAAAATCCAGTTATAAACTGTTCATAACAGGATAATATGAGGGTGAGAAAGATGAACCGGTGTTTTTAACAAGTAAATGCACGAGCTGGTTTGAACTTTGAAGGCAAAATATATATATTAAAATACTTTTCCAAGTCTTCGCCTGCACGCAGACGAGACTTCAAATCGCATGAGTTAAGACTGATAAAACTAATTAAATTAGTAATATACACAAATCTGACATGTGGATTGTTCCTTGTTTGTTACTTTCATGTATTGGGGGGAATACTCTCCAATGCATTGAACCTGAGGTATAAAGGAAAAAAAGAGGCAGCCTCAAGCAAAAAAATGGTTACCTCCAAGTGGGGAGCAAAAAGCAAGAATGTTGTTTTCCCAGCGAGGAGGTAGTAGTCCCCAGTCACTCAGACTTAAGAAGAGCATAGAATAAAACAAATTGGGAATTTTCATAAAGCAAATAATAGATAATAGCAGCTGTACAATTACACTACTGTAAGTAGTTTTGGAAAATTTGTTGTGCACTGTAATCGACAGTCTTCACATTAAAAAGTTACAAGAACTTACAGGCAAGGATGTGGATCGTGCATAGCATGCAGGTTTTGCAGAGCAGTTTCCATCAGATGCTTCAACAGTTGTATCTCCCTCGTGCTTTCCTTTCTCACCCACTGTAACATCTCCAGTAGATTTAGGTTCATGGACAGGCGGAAATGAGGCGCATTTGCTTAAGCATTTTCCAGCTGACAAACTGCCAAAGACACTCTTGCCCAAGTCTTCGCTATCAGATTCTCTTCCCACATCTCGGATACAATTCTTTTCAGGAGAAAGATGACAGCCACTGGTTGATATTCTGGTCTCGTCAATGTTCGAAAGCTCGGCCAAACACGTTTTGAGGTCACACATAGATAGATTTTCCGAGTCGTTATGGATTAGATCGTGTGGATAGGCTGTTAAAGACCCACAGCTACTATCCAGGTAATGTGATGTATTACCAGGAACAGACACTTCCATCTACTAGAAGAACAACTGAAAGAGAAAGCAATAAATGTAAAAGTTCAAAGCTCAAGAACTCAAATATATCGTCGTGTAAAATTCATTCATATTACAACAGACCTCGCGGAAATAAATAAGCAACAGTCTCTCAATTAGAGAATCACTCGCATGGTCCAATTCAAATATATAACAAGGTAAATCCAAGATAAAGTGGACAAAGCGAGAGAGGATTGAAAATTATGACATATTATTAGAATTTAGAAACAACATAAAAGTACTTAGAATTGGCATGAATAACCTTCGATTTAGTGGCTGATTATTTACCTCCACATAACGAATAATCCGACCCCGCTTCTTAAAACTATATGTGCATAATGGAAACAAATCAGCACAACTGACAGCTTGGACTACAAAGAGTACAAATATGGTTGCATTCATAACCATGTTTCACCTTTAATTTACATCTAAATTTGTCGAATAAGTTAAACACATTTACATCTTTGATTTCGCCATCAAAATTTATAAATAAATTTCACTAAGACGACAATATGGGTACACCGTGCATTCACAAGAACAGGTCCACAAATCCTTTTCTATTTTCACCATTCATCGATTCATAAACATCCAATCAATCCTAACTAACAATCTTATCATTCGTCACACAAAAGTAACAAATTACTTTCTCCAAACAAGATATGCAACAAATATTCGGAATCATATAAGAAATCAAGCTAGGAGAACTACACAAAAATAGATAAATCTACAAGCACAAGCACAAAAAAGGGCCATAATACCTTAATTGATCCAAGCGCCCTCGCAACAAACAACAATTTGCTCGAGACAATATCCCAACGAAAAAGAACTCGTAGATCCAACAGCTGAGAAAGCTCAAATTTCCACAACAAAATGTTATATCGGCTGCCAAACTGAAGTTGTCAGAACACGCAACCAATACACCTCGCCGGAAATTGACAACAACACCGTAGAAGAAAAAACCTCGATCTATACGAAATCGATGCTAAAACCAGCTAAAAAAACAACGGCAGGCCGTTAACTACTAAGATTACCACGCCGATCGCTTTTCTGAAGATGTTTCAGGCGATGAAAAGACGAGCCGCCATAGAAGGAGCTGACGTGCGGACGCGCGCTGAGAAGAAGGTCGTTGGAAGGCACCGAATGCATCGTTCGATGCTCTTCGGTTTACAATTCTCCAATTTTTTTTTTTGATTTTCCGGATCTTGCTACAGAGTCAAAACTATGTACAAAAAAAAAAAAGAGAGAGAAAAATAATTACAGTGAGATTGTATTTTTTCCGGCGAGGTCAGATCAGCTCCTATCAGCTCAGATCGACATATGAATTAGGGAGACGATTGGAATCGGAAAAGAGGGAACCCTAGCAGAAGCGTGTGATTTTGCGGAGGATAGGATGAATGGATAATGGAAATTTGAGCTATACGTACATGTAATATAATAACTATATATAGTGTGTGTCAACATTTGTATGTATAAGCTATAGATATACATAGATTCACTTTATGTGACCATGCTGAAAACTAGTTTATATGATATAAATATTTAGTATAATTAGCAGATAAATTAGTTGAAATAATAAATTCGACTAGCTTATTTAAAAAACTGCGTAAAGAAAATTAAGCTCGAACTTTTTACAAAAATTATCCTATCAAACGAGGTTTATAGCATATAGCTGAAAAGTTATATTATATGATAAAATATTTGGTAAAATTAGCTAAAAAAGCTAACTGAAATAAAAATTTCAACGAGCTTATTTGAAAAGCTACCCAAATAAGTTTATCAGATAAATTCTAGTTTTTTTAAAAAGTTAGTCCTACCAAATGAAACTTTATTTGAATACAAGAAACTTACTAGTACAACACCCGTGTATTACACGGGTGCTTGTTAAAGAATTATTTTTAAATTTTAAAATTAATGAGAAAACTATATTAAATTTAGTTTACTTTTTTACAAAAAAAAAAAATATTACTATATCTTTTAGAATGATATGTGTTACTTATGACATACATGTGTTATATTATATTAATTTTTATAACTTATATCATATAACTACTTGAAATATAAATATATTAGTTGATAAAAATTTAATTTTTCTAATAATATTAAAAATAATTTTATTATTGTTATAAAGATAAATATAAATTATTTTTTTATACATACAATATGTATGTTAAATCGAATCTCATCAAAAGAAGATTAATTTGATATATTACATATGTAAAACTGATAAAAAATACAAAAGTTATTAACTTTTAAAATATATATACAGTTCAATAGTTATAATAAGGAATGATATTAAAATACAATTAATACATGTAACATGACCATAAATAATGAACATATTTATGGTAATCCGAACCTAATTATTTTTTGTTTGGAATTAAATTAAAATTTACTCAAGCCTAATAACGAAGCATGTAATTTTGCCACATAAGATTCTGAAGCACCAGAAACAGCCACGTAGGCTCAGCGCATTATGTATTAATATATAAGGGGGATATGTTAATCAAATAAGTTATAAGCTAACTTATTTGTCTACCAAACATTGGCTTATTAAAAGAAAGTGTTAATTTAGTCATTTTATATTTGTTTAACGGAAATTATTGTGTGAATCAATTTAATAAGAATATAAATTGATGATAGCATTATGCGTTTGTTTATATTATTTTTAGAATATGATATTTTAATTCCACTTATTATAAATGACTAATCTCTCCTCGATTAGTCACCAGAAGAGAGTTTTACATGGGGAGGCGTGTCATCTCCCTGTACCCTTAACTGACTCATAGTCATTATTGTTTGCCTACTTTTTCAATGTATAAATTGAACCCTTGAGGTTCATAACGATACATGAAAAAATGAGAAGAAAAATCCCTCAATATAATATTCTCGTTGCTTATTTAATTGTGCTGATGTCTTATCCATGATTAACGATTTCCCTAATTTTATTTTATTTTTAGTACAGGGATCTTCCAGTTTTTAGATTCACAGGTGAACCGACTAATCTGAAATCGAGCCGGGTAGGACCACAAGGGCGGCAAAGCTCTCGCTCAAGAGTTTTTAACACTGCTGCATTCTCAGGGCTCGAACACGAGACCACTGGTTAAGCTGAAATAGACCCAAGTCATCTCATCCAAACGCTCTTGGGTCAACGATTTCCCTAAACTTTGAATAATAGTTGTCTCTAACCTACCTAATTATGCTATTAGCCCAACCCATTATTGTGGTTGGCATAGACAACATAACATATTTATAAAATTGTTATCATATTTCAGTCGATGGACTAACCACAAACTAATTGGGTTTAACGAAATAGTAAGCCCCTTAAAATTGCATAAATAATTGTTGTTGCTATAACAATAATAATAATATTTTTAACTAACTAATTGATTACGATCCCCTTAAATTTGCAAGTTACCTTACTCATTATACTTTATATCATCTATATAATGATTCATACATGGGAAATTTACATACTTAGACTCCATGTAGGAGTTATTTTTACATTTACGATCAGTTAAAATATTTATCAAGATGGGATTTGATGGAGTTTTTATTTTCACAATTACGATATGTCTCTTTTGACCAAATCTGTTTCTCTTTTCAAAATAAAATCATGTCATTAATATGCTCATTCTTCTCTTTCCAATAAATTCGTTCTCTCTCCAAAATAAAAATCATGCCATTGATGCAATCAAAATCGAAAAAAAAAATCACAACAAACATAATAGCTATAAATTTGGGCTGCACAAACTCAAAAATTCAAACGGATTTACAGTACATCGACGTCTTGCAGTTGAAAAAAAAAAATCATCGATCTAGCATTGAAAAAAACACAGTCATGATTAGATATACTCTGTACTAGTATTGATACCCGTGCGAAGCACGGGATACATTAAAAAAAATATTTTTTATTTAAATATTATAAAATCATTTAAGACAATATGAAATTGTATTTTCCAAAATACTCTATCTAGTAATGATATGACATTTATTTATTTAATATTACATATATTGTATATTTTGACTATATAATATATAAATTTTATTATTTTTAAGTTTATAAAATATTGTAAATGTATAAGATTATATGAAATTTTGCATACAAATTACTTGTATGTACTTATAAAATTGTCATTTATCGTATTCTTATATTTTTTTCAACAATTCATAATTTGCGTATTGCGTGATAATTGACCAATGTTTAACCCATAATATTTATCTTCTGCTATAATTATTAAATGCATTAAATTTTAAGAACTTTGATAGATAAAATTTTAATTTTTAGTAACTTTAATCGTTATGCAACACACAAATTTTTAATGGTATTTTATTTTCGTGTTTTTTTTATTTATATTTATTTCTTGAATTCACTTTTTCAATATGTATAATGTGTTACAGAGTATCTATTCGAATATTTAGATATATTATGCATTTTCATAATTACCAAGTGCTATAATTTAAACTTTTATACGTTGCTATTTGATTAACTTTTTTACGTTTATAAAATAGTATATAAGAAAAAAAACATGTAATTTAAAAACTGAATAATTTTTTAATGTACATAGATACTTTTAAGGTGAAATTAATAATTCTGAATTGCCCAACCATCAAATTTTATTTTTATCAGTATATTATTTAAATTTTAAATAGTATTATCACTGGATATGATATGTTCAATGGGGATGTACCTTTTTATAATTAAATTGACTACATTTCAGAAAATTTTATTAATATTTTTAATTATTTATTAAGTTAATATGATTTAAACATAGTTATTTTAATTATTTTATTAAATATTTTAAGTACATCTGAATAGTGAATATAATTAATTAAATTAATATCTACAACGGTATATGATAATATGTTTAATTAAATCAATTTTCTTAATAATTTTTTGAATTGTGTCAATAAATTACTATTAAATTAATATAAGATCTTATTAAAAATATATCTAATAATTCTACGGTCAAAATTCATTTTAAGCCAAGTTGTAGTTTATGAGTAATAGTTATTGAATGTATAAAAATTAATTATATTTTTCGTGTATAAGATTTGCTAATAAATAAATATTAATTAAATGTCAAATATAGTTGAAAAACTTTCCCGCCCAAAATCATGCCAATTATGGCAATAAGGATTCGTCCATTATATAAACTAGTACGCCACCGCGCGTTGCGTAGCCTGATATTAAAACATGACGTGAAATGAATTATTATTTAAATAAATAACGAATATTAAGAAAATATGTAGAGAGATAATAAAAAGTAAAATGAAAATTTTATTCATTATATTTTAAAATGTTTTTCTAAATATAACATTATTAGTGGATGGATTGTATTTATTATTACCATTATCATCATAAAATAATAATCATCAGACAATAGAGGTCTGTGACTATAAAAACAATAACATATAATGGATGTGATTATAAAATACAATATGTTTTGTAACAAATAGTTTCAAAATAAATAAATTGAACTTAAAAAAATTTTTGATATTCAATGTCTTTGTCACATTGATAACACTCCTTGAAATTTTTGCCTAAAATATTTTTATAATGACATATTTTTTTTTCATTAATAACTAAAGATATTATTAATACTATATATAATAATTGAAATAAACATGTACAAATTATGAGTCAATTAAAATTAAAAATATAAAGTTAATACTTAAGAATAAAATACAAAAATGGCTCAATTTCGAATCGCGCATGCGTTTACCTTAAAATTAGGTCCACATATCTCTCATTTTTTATAATTTGCCAAATAAATTTAAACTTCGTTTATTTGAAAAATAAGTCCGATGGTGCTCAGAATGACGTGCAAGATCGATCACCTTATGTAAAGTTACAAATATGCACAATAATTGTTAATGCTCGTGTCAATAACTAATTACTTATTTTTTCCACATAACTCATGCGAAATGTAAGTTAATATACTTTCGTCAAATGATAAGAAAATGACATTTAAATTGTATTATATAAATTATAAAATAGTACAATTTATTTTCATAACACTAACAACTATAATTTTTGATAAAAAAAAGAGTAGTTGATTCATTATAGTTTGTATTGAACTTTATTTATTGCAGAAAATCAGTAGCAATAATATATTCTTGTCGTTATCTTAAGAGAAAAACATGTGTCATAATAACAAACAATTAGCAATAGTTAACACATTATTCTAATTTTATTAATCAAAATTTATAGTTGCATAATTGTGGATCAATAAAGAGATTAATTGTAGGCAGTCACTTTAGTAAACTTTACATGACCTCAAATTTAAGTCCAAATGAAACAAATGATATCAACTAAAAAAAATAAACAAACTATGTATTTTGGGCTCAAACTATTCAATGATTTAGGACCAAAACTATTATAAAAGACCACATATGCACCAAACATTTTATTAAATAATTGAATGATAAATATACATTGTCCTACTTTGTCTATATAGTCAATATCGTCCATCACTCTTTGTCTCCCTTATGGTTGAGACACACTCACTCTTCCAGTTACTATTATTATTTTTATTTCACAATATCATTTCGCACTATTAGTCCATTTCTTACTCGTAAATAAAACCAAATTCGATGTCATGTTCAAACACTAAATCATTTAATTGTTACTTTGTATACAAACTGTGACAATAAACGTCCATCTAAAAGTAGAAAAATAAAAATATAGTTGTCTATATATCAAATTAGTTTTTTTTTTTTTATATATACTTTCAAATTTTGTTTTTTCTTATTATTGATAAATCATATTAAGATAACGATCAAGATGGATCACCCTCAATGTTCAGATCAATAACCAACACTTATTTTGCGCTAAATTCATGCGAACCATATTTAGCTTATTTTGTTAGAAATAAATATTGATATAATTCTTGCAAAGCAATAAGAATAAAATACTTAAATTATAATATGTAACACTAAAACAATAAAATGTAAAGCTAACACTTGTGATGAATGTTAAAAAAAAAAGAAAAAAGAAAATAGTTGTTGTATTTGTACTATTTCGTGCAAAACTTTATTTGTCGTAATGTTTTGACAAAGACAATATCTTTCCATTATTCTTATGAAAACAATATAGATATACGAATAAAAAATAACAATAAATTAACTTGTTATGTTTTTTTATTTAGAAATTATAATTTTATAATTATGGACCAATAAAAAAATCTAAAATGATTGCAAAAAGTTTATGCATCGTATAGAATGCCTCTTCATTATTTTGACAAAAATAAATAACTATACCAACCAAAAAAAAATAAACAAGTTTTTTATTTTTTAGTTAAACAATTCATACCAAAATCAATATAAATTTTCTCTTCAGTTTGACAATTATGAGTTGCACCTCTCTGAAATCCTCTAACTCTTTCAATTTATGTTGTCATTTCTATTTTTTTAAACAAAAGTTTGAAATATTTATGTATTTTTTCTTTTTACCTATAATACAATCAAAATTTGATGTTATGTTTGATTCTAAGTTGTCTTATTTTTTTCTTTTCTTTTGGTTTTTTTCCATATTCATGATTGATCTTAGTAAAAGAAACTTAAGTTCAGTTAAACTGTTATGTCGAAGTAAAGAGGTTACTCACTATTTTCGAGATTCACATGGATATGCATGGTAGTATCCAATATCCGTAGATGATACTTTTTATTTTACTTTTATAAAAATTTTATCCCTGTTAGTCGAATAAATTACATTACTTATGACAAATATAACTTTACATTATATCTCCCTCTGTCTCTCATTTTTTACTTACTTTTTTATTTTTTGTGAAAAAATAAGTTTACAATTTGATATTAACCATAATCATGAATTCTTGTATTGAATTTACATATTTGAGAAATAATAACAACAATAAGCACTGTTATTTTTTATCAAGTGGCAAAATTCGTACTCTTTTTATATAAAATTGTTAATCACCTTAAAGTATAGCTTATTTTCACTTTTTATGTATGATTATTAAATACGATAGTATATTTAAACAATATCTACACTGATAAATGTGTTACTTTTTTAAATTAATTCTTCGTGCAATAAATTATTTTTTGTTTTTTAAATTATCCACAATGATTCGACAAATTCTTTTCAAAGTCATGAATATTGAAATGCAAGTCCCAATACATAATTATGCATAAACATAATAATTTACTTAAACATATAGTAATACTCGTTGTTTTAATGATATACCATACTTAAAAATGAATAAAAATTATTTTTAAATAATAGATAAAGTTTTTTCCTCTCCAAGATACACACGCACGTGCGTGTGTGTGCCCGTGTGTTTATGGCATATGCAATGCACATTTTGAAGCATTGTAAAATAGTAATGTTACTCATAAAAGAAGAAAAATAAAAAAAAAATAATTACTAAAAAATTAGAATGAAAAATCACACTAAGTAATGATTTCTAAAATAAGTATTTATAATAAATAATTATATTTTGTTATTTGAATTACCTACATAGAATTAAAAATTAATTTTAAAATTTACTCTTCCATAAAAATTAGAGTACTACAAGTTCTCTATGCATAATTATATATATATATAATTATTTATTTATCTGTAAAGAATAATTTAATTATTATTATAATAATAGGTCATACATAAAAGTGAGAAAATTTAATTATAGGTAATTAATGTAGTTATGGAAGCAAAAGATTTTTCTCCAATCTAAGTTACTTCATATGTGTGTGTGTGTGTGTTAATATTATGACACGAATGCTAACTCTGGGGTGTTGTAGAAAATAATATAAAGTTTTTTTATCCAAAAAATTATGTTACTCACAAAGGAAGAAAATAACAAAAACGATTAAAAAAAATTGATAATTGGAATGAAAATCCACACTAAACAATTATTTATAG
>CACSLK010027829.1:2663956-2674212 GCA_902706635.1 Striga hermonthica | reverse complement strand
AGCCTGTAAAATTTGTGTTCTGCTTCATCTGTTTTTGATGGGGAATGTTTGAATTTCTTAAATGTTGGGGATGAGAAGCTTGAGATAGTTATTTTGTAGGAATTTTAGATGGACATAATCGAAATGAATGTGAATTTATTGGTAGTGTGAGGGGGAAATCAATATTGCTAATTGGGTTTGGTGGGACATTGAGGTATGGTATACATTGTTCTGTATAAAATGCATGTGTTTTCATGAACAGCTTTTAATTCTATGAGTTTCGATTTACTAAACCTGGTAGAGTTTATATTCTTTCCACGTTCGAAGATGACCTTTTGTTTTAGTTGGCTTTTTAAATCCAAGAGAGATTTGGTGAAAAAGTTGGCCAAGGAAAGTGTAATAATCATGAAAAAAGAAAACTTTACCGATAAGACACAAACACGTGCTGACCGAGGCTAGAATTTAAATGATTTGGAGCTGCTGCTTTACAATATTTCCTATTTCCGTTTGCCGGAAATGAGGATACCTGCCTGATCAGGATTATCACCCTTATACATTGTTCTGTTTGTTGTTAACTGGCCCTTCTCCGCTGCTAACTTATGCAATTATGTCTGTTCTTCCATTTACCTTTTTACTCCACATTTTGAAAAAAAAAAGAAAAAAAAAAAGAAAAAATCTATAGTATCTTTTGAAACTGTCGGTCATGATTTTGATGGTTTTTCCAGGTGTGGGTAAGAGTTGCCTTCTTTTACGTTTTTCCGATGGTTCTTTCACCACCAGTTTTATTACTACCATTGGGTATGTTTCCTTCGAGCATCAGCAGACTCCTTGCAGATTCAATATTTGATCTTCTCCTGGCTCCTGTTTATGGTTTCTTTTTCTTATACAGGATTGATTTCAAGATAAGAACTATTGAGCTTGATGGGAAAAGAATCAAACTGCAAATATGGGATACTGCTGGACAGGAGCGATTTAGAACTATCACAACTGGTATGCATCTGAGAGCTGCAATATGTTCCTTTTCCCTATTATAGAGTCACTAAACGGTTTCATTTGCATTGTGTTACTTGTGTAAATGTATTATGGTATACATCTGCAGCATTTATCTGTTTTCAGTTATGATGTGTAACACGTGTCAGAAGAAGCATTTTTGCTTCTTGATCAGTTTGTGTTTTTAGATGACAGCTAGATGATGTCAATGATGGAAAGTGAATTGAAGAATAGTGAAAGAAATTTTGAATATGAGAGAACCTTAGGGACTTACGATATTTGTTCCGCTGACCTGCACTCCACAGGCAAATCTCCCCGAAATCCATTTAATAAGCATTGGAAGAAGTGAAGTAACATGTTATTCACTTCTTCTTCAGATGTCAGCAAGTTTTCATAGTGTCTACCACACTTTCAATGATTTTCTGGGAGAAATAGGAAAATGATCGAATTTTTGTGGAAATTTAGGAGAATCTAAGTTTTATGTGGAATCCGGATCCTCTCCGTGAATTTCATGTGGATTATGGAGAGTTCCAGACACAACATTATCCAATACACGCGATCCCTCTCATCTATTTATAAATATTTTATATTTGTGTCTCCCTTCGGCGAACCTCACAGTGGAGCCACTTCCAAATTTATGGAAGCATTGTATTCATGCAAGTATGCCTTTTTTTACTTAAAAACATAAATATTTTAGCTATCTCTATTTTAAGAGAAAAAAAAATGCCGCTATCCTTGTTTTGTCCATCAAGCAACAGAAGCATTAGCCACGTAAATGATTCATTAATCATTTAGTTTGGCAACCCCTTCGGTTGGGACGAAGGCAAGACCTTTGTTTATTTACTTTTTGTAGTTGCATATGTTTGATTTTTTTAACATACCAGAGCAAAATATAAGTTGAGTTGTCAAGTACAATGTTGGATAAATTGGTCATCGAAATACTTTGGACCTGATGGTGATTGCCTACTTATATAACAGAAGCTATAAATTGGTCGTCGAAATATTTTGGACCTGATGGTGATTGCCTACTTATATAACAGAAGCTATCACTTTTTCCTCAGAATTTGTGTGCCATAACACCGTTTACTTTCTGAAGGTTTGTTTTCTGGTGTTTTGGCTAAACTTAAATGAACATCTTGTAAGTTCAGAAAAAAGCTAGATCTTAATTTTAGAAAGCTGAAAATGTGTCTGGAGCCATTTTATAATTATTATACTAATCATTGACTTTTTTTGTGTGTAAGATATCTTTTTCAACTATCGGACTTTGTATATAACATTGAATTTTATTCCGTGAAGTGTTTATTAAGTAATGTTCATGGACAAAATATTGCAAAGGAAATTTTAAGACTTATTGAACACCTTCTGCGCCATGAATGACATCATAATTCTTAAATTTATGTCAAAACACCTCACTTTCTATAACGTTTTCAGTTTTCTAATATTTTGCGGCTATTAGGATTGCCCAACTCACACTCTCTCTCTCTCTCTCTCTCTCATTTTCTTGTGTGATGTCTTTTACAGCGTACTACCGCGGAGCAATGGGTATATTGTTGGTCTATGATGTCACAGATGAATCATCTTTTAACAGTTATTTCTCTTTCACTTGAGCCTTTCTTTTTGCTTATCTTCTGTAGAGGTTGAATCTTCTCCTTATTGTTCTTTAATGTTTTCCTTACCTATCGTGTAGCCTGTTTTATTGTGTAATAATTTAACATCAATAATGTTTTTTCTTTTTCAATATTGACTTTATTTTCTCCTCAGACATCAGGAATTGGATCAGAAACATCGAACAGCACGCTTCCGACAATGTCAACAAGATACTCGTGGGGAACAAAGCTGACATGGATGAAAGTAAAAGGGTATGCTTTATTGTGTAATAATTTACCTCTCATATTTGCTTCATTTTTATCACCTTTAGTCTTTTAACACAAAGTGAACTTCCACAGGCTGTTCCTACCTCAAAAGGTCAAGCACTTGCTGATGAATATGGAATCAAGTTTTTCGAGACTGTGAGCTTCATATATTGGATATTTTATTTCATATATCTTTATTAATTAAAAAAATGAATATATCAAAATGATGCGGTCTGAATATTATCATCATGTCAAACAGAGTGCTAAGACAAACATGAATGTGGAGGAGGTTTTCTTCTCAATTGCCAGGGACATCAAGCAAAGACTTGCTGAGACCGACTCCAAGGCTGAGGTATCAAGTGTTAATTATACAGGAAAATAACAAAAAAGTGAAAAGAAATACTATTACTATTGAGGTTTAACTTCATCATTAACTGAAAAAAAAAGATAGAAAACTTTGTGGAAATAAAAAATACATGCCTCCCTGAAAAATTTATGCTACGAAATACAAAATTACTCCTCGGGAGGATGCATTTTGATTTTTGTGTAATGAAAACCTATGTTAGGGTAGTATACTGGAATTTTCAAAAGATAACTGGGTGTCTCTGTATTATGCTGAATCTCGCTGTATTTGTAGTTAATTAGGCTAAGGCTATGTTTGGTAAACCTAGCTGATAAGCTATCTTGCAATATTTAAGTGAATTTCGAGCTTATAGCTGATAGCTTATGCCTTATGGCTGGAAAGCTGATTTATATAATAAAAGTGTTTAAGCTAGCTGAAAAATATATATATATATATCTATATATATTTGAAAAACTACTCAAGGAAGCTTATGAAAAAACTTTTTAAAAAAGTTGGTCCTACCAAACCAAACTTATTTGAATACGGGAAGCTTATAAACTAATCAAATAAGCTATAATCTAGTTTATATGCTAACAAAACGCAACCTTAGTTATCCCTACTTCTATATTAATTCTTATTCGACGATATCAAGACTAACTACATGTGTGGTTTTCGCATGAAATGCAGCCACAGGCCATAAGGATTAACCAACCGGGCCAGACAGACGGGACTGCCCAAGCTGCCCAAAAATCAGCTTGCTGTGGCTCTTGAGTCAAATTTTGTTACAAAGAAAAAGAAAACAAAAGAATTTGCCTGTGATTGTTGATAGGATGGCTAGATACATCCCTGGAATTTGACCTTTTTAACTGAAGAACTACTTTTAGTCTTTGTTATTGGCTGCATGTATTTTATTATTATTTTTTTTAAATCACTCATAATTTTTTAGATTTGGTGTTTAAGTTGGAGGCTGTGTTTTATTATTGGCTGATTTTATTATTATGCTACACTATTGTGTTTTATTATTGGCTGATTTTTCTTTAATGAATTCCTTTTATTGTTTTTACATTTGGTGTTTAAGTTGGAGGCTGTGTAATAATACTGAAAAGCTGGACAAACGTGTTTGTGATTGTATTATTTTTTTCAGTCGTTGTCCCATTTCTCTATATGCTTTTGCTCCTACTCTGATATTTCTTTCTCTCTCTCTTTTATTTTACCAAGTAATATCAAACACCTTTTTCAGGAGATGTTACGGTTCTGTTGGGGAACAATTCTGTCGGGGTTTATAACTGTTAGATCAGCTATGCCCGACGGTTATATGATGATCTAACGGGTACAAATCTCGACGGAATGCTTCTGTAATGGGACCATAACATTGTCTCCTTTTTTATTATTATTTTTTTTGAATAATGAAATATTTAGTTAAGGCAATAGAAGTTGTCAAACTATATTTAAATTGGATGTAAAAGAATGGAGCTCCAGCCCTTAACAAGTTTTAACTTTTAAAAAAAATATATGGAAATATTAATATAGAATGTTTATGTTTGATTGTATTTTTTCACACAAGGATAAATAAGTTGAATGAGTTTGAGCTCCATCTTCTAATACTCAACTTCGATCGTTTCATTGAGTCGAGCTCGATCCATTAATTAATTTTAAATATATTTTGAAGTCTAATTAGCGGAGCTCTACTTGTACACAGTGGTATTACATGAGTTCGAGTCCATTCGTTTCTCAAACAAATTTAGAAGCAGTTGATTATTTACTCAAGTGTGCAACAAAAAATTTATAAACTAATAAAATAAGTTATAAACTAATTTATATGTTTACCAAACACGATATAATTGTTTATCCAAGTGAAAGATTTGTTTTTTTTTTTTCGAACGATAGGAAAATTATTATAAATTCAAGTGAAAGATTGATTGATCCAAATCTATTAACGAAATGTCAGACTTGGTTGTTTTTTTTTTTTTNCATTCAGAATGAAATAAAATAAAATTAAATATATAAATTTTTTTCCCTTCTCGTTTCATTCAGTATGAAATGAAATAAAATAAAATAAAATAAAATAAAATAAAAATATATAATTACGAGTTCTGTACTCTTGATTTCCAGCTTTTGTTCCTTTTTTCTTGTAAAATTAAAATGGCGCGTGTTCCAAATTTAATCCGACAAAATAAACCAGAGATTTTCAGACATTATCTCCCCCAAAGCTTCACATTCTCCAGAAAATCCCACGCCCGACCCGCATACAATCCCAACCCGACTCAATCAAATATTTCGGGCCCACACTCACTCGCACACAAAATGTTCGACGAATTGCCCGAACGAAACGTGAAATCGGCAACAGCTCTAATCGGCCGCTTCGCCAAAGAAGGCCTCCACAGGGAAGCCTTCACTTGCTTCCTGAGAATGCTCTCCTTAGACATCAGACCCAATGAGTACACTTTCGGCACATTAGTTCATTCGGCTGTCATCCTTAAAGAACTCCGGTTAGGCAAACAAATTCACTGCATCGCGAAAAAAATCGGCCTCGACTCGAACGTGTTTGCGGGCAGCTCAATTCTTGATCTTTATGCCAAGCTCGGAGGTCTAAACGAGGCTCTGAGGGCATTTACGGAAATAAACTTGCCAAACGTGGTCTCTTACGCGACTTTGATACGTGCGTACATGAGAGAAGGTAGATTTGACGAAGCCCGACTCGTTTTCTGGTCGATGCCCGAGAAAAACGTGGTCTCTTGGAACACCATGATCAGCGGTTGCAGCCAGTCGGGAGAAAACGAGGAGGCCGTGAATTTTTTCGTCGAGATGCTTAGAGAAGGTTGTGTTCCGAGTGAGCATACTTATCCATGCGCGATTATCTCGGCCGCAAATATCGGGGCCTTAGGCATGGGGAAAAGCATCCATGCTTGCGCGTTGAAGTTCTCGGGCGATGATCTAAGCTTGTTTCTAGCGAACTCGTTAATAAGCTTCTACGCGAAATGCGGAAGCATGGAGGATAGCCTTTCGGTTTTCGAGAGAACCCGCGAGAAGAATATCGTGTCTTGGAATGCGGTCATTTGCGGGTACGCACAAAATGGTCGGGGAAATAGTGCGATTCAAACTTATCGGAAAATGAAGCGAACGGGCTTCGAGCCGAATAGTGTCACGCTTCTCGGGTTGTTATGGGCATGCAATCACGCGGGCCTTGTCGACGAGGGGTACGAGTACTTTAACGAGGCAAGAAACGAGAACCCGAGCATCGTGCAAGCGGAGCACTACGCGTGCATTATCGATTTATTGTCTCGTTCGGGGAGGTTTTTCGAGGCAAAGGAGTTCATAAAAAACTTGCCTTTCGATCCGGGTGTCGGGTTTTGGAAGGCATTGCTTGGTGGGTGTCGGGTCCACTCGAATTTGGAATTGGGGGACGTTGCGGTTAGGAAGATACTCGAGTTGGATCCAAAGGACGTGTCGTCTTATGTGATGCTATCGAATGCGCATTCTGCAGCCGGGAAGTGGGGCAATGCGCTAAGTGTGAGGCAGAGGATGAGTGAGAAAGGTCTCGATAGGGTCCCCGGTTGCAGTTGGATTGAAGTTCGAAGCAAGATTCATGTGTTTGTTAAGGATGATAAGAGGCATGAACAGAAGAATGAAATTTACAAGGCTTTGGGGTTTTTCTTCGAACACATTAGGGATGGTCGAGATAAGAAAGTTGTAATGGAAACTTGAACTCATATTAGTCCAACTGATTTTTGGAGATGAATTTTGAATCTTTTTCAAGATTCTAATGACATGTTTTTGTTTCAGTATGAGAGAAGTTGGTATGTGGTAAAGTAAGAAGAAGAAAATTACATAAACACTAAGATAAACCCTGTGACTATGAAGTATCAGAAGGCAATGCATTAAAACACTTGAGATGGCTTAGGCAATAAATAAACACAATCTGAAGCTTCAATATCTAAATTCAACAAAAAGTTGTTTTAGATTCGAGTACCAAAATCAAAGTTTTCTGGTTCAAATCCACTGGAAAGGAAAAAAACATAAAACACAAAACTTAGAGCTCCAATCACTCAGATAATTCCAATTTTGTTGGCGACATCCAAAGCATCATAGTCGGGTGTCAACCTAACATACGCCTTCTTAGTCCCATCAGGCCTGAAAGAAGGAAAATATAAATCAAAATAAGCAAAAACAAAAACAACCGCGAATCGGACAAGTGCATGTTACAGTCTCAGATAAACCATAACATCATTTAGTATTTTGCCTAGCAATAAAAATGCAGGGTAAAGAAACAAATAATATATGTTTTTCGTTAAAGCACATCCATATAATAATACTGCAAGACATTTTTTTACATCAACTGAAAAGTAATGAAAGATCTTGAAATAACCTATGGATGTAGACAATAAAACAATGAAAAGTCATCAGACTTCAAGATGCATCTTGCGGATCAATTGGACAAATGCATGTTACTCTCATGTAAACCATAGCATTGTTTACTATTTTGCCTAGCAATACAAATGCGAGGGACGAAAAACAAAAAAATACGTCTTTTGTTAAAGCACATCCATATAATAATACTGAAAGACAATTTGTTTTACACTAACTGAAAAGTAATGAAATCCCCAGCTTACCTGATAAGGGTGTTAACTTTCTTGGTCTGGATTTCATACATTTTCTTAACGGCATCCTTGATCTTCTTCTTATCAGCTCGGATATCGACAATGAAAACCAGAGTGTTGTTATCTTCAATTTTTTTCATGGCCGATTCTGTGGTCAGAGGGTATTTCAAGATCTGGTACTGGTCGAGCTTCTGGCGGGGAGGGGCACTAATGCGTGGGTACTTAGGATTCCTCTCCTTCTTCAAAGTCCTCGGCCGGTGAAAAGTGACCTTTGTCCTTATTTTCTTAGACTTCTTCTTGAAGGTTGTCGAACCTGCTTTCACGGCTTTGGCAGTCTTCAAGGCCTTGGCCTTGGGGTCAACCTTCTTTGCTGGGTCAACTGAAGGCAATATAAGAAGACTGAATTGGAAATGGTAACTCGTAAAGTTTAAGCAAACTATCAAGAAACTCTTAGAAGATGCTCAGAACAATGTATTTATTATTAATGCAATGCATGAATAGCTATGAAACTAGGGAGCTATACATCAAACTATATACGAATAAACGACATCCAAACAAATGAATAGTAGAACTCTTGCACCCCACATGATTAGGAGCCAATAACACCACCAGATTTCATTCTAGGAACATGTTTAAATAATCATAGGACAAATTCCAGCACCCCACAAGCCTATAGGTCAATAAACGCATCACAACATTCTAGGAACACGTTTAAATAATCACCAGACAAGTACCATAAACAATTCGAAAGTTTCAATCTTTTGAGTTCAACAAAATATAAGCAACTTTTTTCCCACATATCATTACCGCCAATAAGTTTAAAGCAATGCACCTAAGCTAAATGATTCTAGAGACCCACATTCAGCTCCCATATCCATGGAGATACATTCTGGTTGTCAGTTTAAGGTACTAAAATTCATACACCGATAGCAACATCGAAAAACATAGCTAACACGTTCAAAATATCAAACCAACACCGAGTAAATGTAACCATTTTAACATACAAAAAACATGTAAGGCAGCTTAGCAGTGCACAGTTCTTATTAACAACTTTTCACCATAACCTAACAGATTATGGCTGCGCAGAAAATACAAACTAAAGATCAACCATCGCTACTACAATTGCGACAAAAAAATAAAATTAACGAACCCTTAATCTGTTCGCACAAAAAATACGTACCTTTAGCTGGAGCCATTTTCAATGGATGCGACCCTAAATGCAGATTGTCTTACCTGAAAAACCCCACAAAATTAGCTAAATCTGTATGTTATTATAGAGCCTGCTAATGGATTTCTACAGATGAATCAATGGAGGAAAAAAATTGTGAGATTGAAGCAAAGAGGAAGCTAACCTTTGGAGGGGACTGCCGTTCTAGGGTTTTGGATGTGAGAAGATGATTAATTTTATACCCGAGAGAAGTCACGGACTTATCACGTGCCATGGCCATGTAGGGTATGTTTGGTAAGCCAGATAAGTTAGATTATAGCTTATTTGGTTAGCTTATAAGCTCCATGTTTAAAATAAGCCTCGTTTGGTAGGACGAACTTTTTTAAAAAGCTCGAATTTATTTCATAAGCTACCTTAGGTAATTTTTCAAATAAGCTAGTTGAATTTTTTATTTCAACTAGCTTAACTAATTTACCAAACATCTTATCTTTTATCATATAAGTTAGCTTTTCAGCTATAAGCTCAAATATTACATATAAGCTATAAGTTAGCTTATCAGTTAGTTTTACCAACATAGCCGTGGTGTTCCTCTCTCTTCTTCTTCTTTATATTTTTTGTCATTTTCTCCATTTTTCTCACTTTAATTAGTTTTGGTTTTTTATTTCTAATATATATATGTCAATTAATGATGCTTTATAATAGACTTGTGTAGATGATTTTTTTCTATTTATTTAAACTTTTAAAAGTTTTGAAATATTTGGATAATCTAGTTAAAATATTTAATAATATTTTTATTTTTCTCGCAAAACATACATGCAATTGATCATATTTTAATGATTTTAAATTTGATATTTATATTGTATATATAAAATAAAAATATAAGCTATTTTTTATAACTTTAATTAGATAGATTAAAATTATTATTACATGTTAAAACAAAATTATCTTTTGTAGCATATTACAACGATTTAGAATTTTTTTTTTTTGTCTATTTTAGCCTATTGCAATTATTTAGAAAAATATTATTATAGGACAAACAAGTCGTATGGGTGACAAGTGACATTCTAATTTTTTTTTTTTAAAAAAAAAGATACTTAGTTTTTCTAAAAAAAATTTACAAAAATAAATGAAAACTTCTATTTTATTTTATTATAATTTCATAAATATCAAACTCTTAAACACCGTTAATAAACAACTAGTACAACACCCGTGTATTACACGGATACTTGTTAAAAAATTATTCTTAAATTTTAAAATTAATGAGAAAACTATATTAAATTTAGTTTACGTTTTTACAAAAAAAATATATTACTATATATTTTATA
>CACSLK010027829.1:2649464-2662594 GCA_902706635.1 Striga hermonthica | reverse complement strand
AATTAACAAGTCGACTTTAACAAAGTCAACTCCGCCAATAAGGCTCCCCGATACTCACGGTCAAGGATCCCGGCTCTCGTCTGAGTCGACGTACACATGTCGACTAACATAAGTCGATTTCTGCCAAGACGATGGTCATACGTATCAGGATCCATTAGTGATTGAGTACGATCCAGTCGACTCGAGTCGATATCTCAGGTCGACTGAAGGAATCTTGCAGTTCATAGTTCTCGATAGCTTTGATACACCTCAGCGTATTGAGGGAAAGTTAAGGATAAGAAGGAAGCTAAGGAAGGATCTAGATGCTGACTAGGAAGTAGGCAGAATACGAACCGACCAGGGTATTTTGGACATTTCCAGTAAGTCGGTCGGGGCACTTTGGGGACTTCAGGTAAAAGTTGCACTTCTATATAAAGGACTGAGGTAATCCCAAAACCCTAACTCCCATTCATTCCATATTCTTTTCATCATTGCTGCTGCTCTCTCAGAGCAACTCCCTTCATCTCTTTCACATACTGACTTGAGCGTCGGAGGCTCTACGCCGGGAATCCCTCCGGCGTTGAGTTCTTGCAAGTGTTCCTGTGGTTCGATAGCAATTTAGAGACCAACAAGACAGATCTGAGCTCGTTCACATCGGTTCATTCCAGATCCGGGCGATTTTCCACCGGTTCACCCCAGATCCGGAAATAGACCCATCATTTTAGGTGTTCCTGTGGTTCGATAGCAATTTGGAGACCATCAAGACAGATCTGAGCTCGTTCACATCGGTTCATTCCAGATCCGGGTGATTTTCCACCGGTTCACTCCAGATCCGGAAATAGACCCATAGCAATTATTTAGAAAAATATTATTATAGGACAAACAAGTCGTATGGGTGACAAGTGACATTCTAATTTTTTTTTTTTTTTTAAAAAAAAAAGATACTTTAGTTTTTCTAAAAAAATTTTACAAAAATAAATGAAAACTTCTATTTTATTTTATTATAATTTCATAAATATCAAACTCTTAAACACCGTTAATAAACAACTAGTACAACACCCGTGTATTATACGAATACTTGTTAAAAAATTATTCTTAAATTTTAAAATTAATGAGAAAACTATATTAAATTTAGTTTACGTTTTTACAAAAAAAATATATTACTATATATTTTATAGTGATATGTGTTATTTATGACTTACATGTGTTATATTATATTAGTTTATATAAATTATATCATATAATTACTTGAAATATAAATATATTAGTTGATAAATAATTTTATTTATCTAATTAATATTAAAAATAATTTTAATATTGTTATAAAGATAAATATAAATTATTTTTTAATACATACAATATGGATGTTAAATCGAAGCTCATCAAAAGAAGATTAATTTGATATATTACATATGTAAAACTAATAAAAAAAATACAAAAATTATTAACTTTTAAAATATATATATAATTCAATAGTTATAATAAGGAATGATATTTAAATACAATTAATACATGTAACATAACCATAAGTAATCAACATATTTATGGTAATCCGAACCTAATTATTTTTTGTTTCGAATTAAATTAAAATTTACCCAAGCCTAATAACGAAACATGTAATTTTGCTACATAAGATTCTGAAGCACCAGAAGCAGCCACGTAATCTCAGTGCGTTCTGGATTAATATATAAGGGGTTATTAGAAACATTTTAAAACCAATGATAGATTTGGCATGATTATGAAACTATTCGTTGTTTAAAACAATATATTTAATTGAATTATATTTATAGTAAGAATAATTTTTAATAATGAGAATATAAATAAAGTATTTCATATTATGTAAAATATAGCACGGACAATTGAAAAGGATACTAAAAAAATTGTGTCTAATTAAATTATATGTTATATAAAGAATAATTTAGAATGATGATAATATAGATAAATATTTCATGTTGTGCAAAATTTAGCACGAAGGAACTAGCAAGATTGCAAACAAATATATTGAATTAGTTATACTTTATAGTAATAATCATTTAGAATAATAAGAATACAAGTACAATATTTATATGGTGTAAAATGTAACGATTAAAGGTGATGTGGCCACCGGTCAATGACGCTTTTATAAACAAATGAGTTGTATATATACACACACGTAGTGGCACCCCATTTCATTGGTCTTGTTCTTGCACCAATAAGTAGCCCAAACTTTATTCCAAGCTTGGAAGGCTAGAAGTTATAGTCGACGTTGCGACAAAGCAGCCAAATAAAGGAACGGATACGTTTAGGAAGATTTAAGCTAAAAAATTGCTTCCATGAGTTGAAATACAATGAGTGAGGTTCGATGTAATAAGCGAAGTGAAGGTAAAGGTTATAACATATGCTCGACTTCTGACTTCAGGCCCCCGTACGGTAGGATCGATGTAATTGAGAAGACATGGATAAGGGAATTAGAAAGGTTAGATTGATGCAAAGACGACCTTTTTGTACAACCTGATGGTGGGTATTACACTATACCAAATCACGTGATCAAGAAATCGAACTTCTATATCGCTATATAAATCGTTCTGTTTTAGACTTTTTAAAAAATATTAAAAATTATAGATTTTTTTTTTTTTTTTTTTGTATTTCTACAATAATAATAATAATATAGTGTATTGCATTCCTATGCATGCTTCAAATCAACATCTTGACATATATAGAGTGAGCCCAATGGACTTCTTATTTTACTCGCTACCTCTTAGCTTGAGGCTGGAGAGAGATTTTCGACATAACAGGAGAATTTATGCACATATGGACCTGTCGGCTTCAAAATATGAAAATTCGATTGACTAAATATAAGATTTTTTCAAGGTGATGAAGGGTGATGTTTTTTAGAACAATGGAGATCAATTACAAATTATGAATGGTTATGAATTGAAATAATTAAAATTGACATAATATAAAATATTAATTAATATTTAGAAATGCAAGTGAATCAATAATCTTATTGAAATAATAATAATAACTTTTTTTTTGAATTATGTTAGTAGAATTGTATAGAAAAAATATTATTTTATTTTATTTTTAATGTGAATAATATAAATTTTGAATAAAAAAAAGTTCCCACCTTACTTTTTTTCGTTAACTAAGAGCACCTCCAACGCTGTTCGATGTCTCTCAATTTGCGCTATTGTAGTGTTGAATTGCGCTCCAGCCTTGCGCAAATGCATGCGCTACTTCGGAGACAGTGTTGCGTCATATCTGACGCAAAATTGTAACATCTCTACATTATAGTTATTTTATTGTTATGTATTATGATGTAATATTGATAATAATTTTTTAAAATAATGTGTATTAGTAAATATATTTTTATGCTAAATAATTTTGTGTTTTTTCTTTATATATATCATAACTTTATTTTACAATTTTTTTTTATTAAAAATGGTATCATATGAACAAAAATTTACACACAATAAGACAAGTATATTTCATTAAAATCAAACATAGCTTAAGGCATGTCATCAAAAGAAAAAGGGCGTTCCCGCAATATTTTAGAACATTTTTCATACTTACCGCTTAAAATAATACACGTTTTAAGAAATCGAGCACGCCTAACGACTAACCATGGTTAACTAACTATGGTTACTTTCAACTCATCCCCATCCTCCCTCTTGGTCGCGTGACCTTCACCATTTCTGCTCTCAGATCTGTTCAATCGCGTTTGTCTAATTCCTCATAAAATAAGAAAATTATATATATTTTTCTTGCCCTAATTGAATTTCATGATAGCCCGATTCTACGATTCCATCAATTTTTTGTAATCTGGGGAATTTTCTCATAAATTTCGCCATGTTGATCTGATTTTTCTTATTTTTACCGTTTAATTTTGTTCTGTACTAATGGAGACCCAGAGAGTGGTGGATTACCCCCATAGAAGCATGGATAAGCGACCTCGAAAACGACCTCGTTTAGCATGGGACATGCCTCCTGCTGTTCCTCCTCCAGCTCCACAGAAGGTCTGATTTTTAAGATTTGTGTAGTTTTTTTTTTTTTTAATTGCGTAGAATGTGTCTTATTCTAGCTCTTTTGTGTTGGATTTTGTATGAAATTTGAGCATGCTTAGCTGATCAGGCTGGTTTGATAAAAAAAGAAAAAAAAGTTTAGTTTTTTACCATATTCAATTGGTTTTTGAGGGACATTCTGGTGTTTTATTTACCGTGTTTTCTATTTTTTTTTGATAGTTTCTTATGGGTTTATTAAATCCGTATCCTGAATTACTGATCATGTTTTTCTGTTTTCTGTATTATTGACTGGGTTAAGTGTGAAATCAATATCAATTTCTGGTAATTATTAGCTGATGATGTTGGTCAGGTATTTCCTAAGACATTGACTCAGGGAAATTTTCAAATTCTGTTCAGTTATGTGAAATGTGAAGTACAATTGATATCCTGATTACAACGTTAGGAGCCATGGATTTACTTCTACATTTTTTGTGGGGTGGAGTGATTTGTGCTCTTTTTGTATCATATGTCCAGTCTCTGGAACACTTGAAATAACTCCGCGGTGTTACAATGTCTCCACACTTAATTGATGTTGCGAGAAGTGTGGAAAATGTTGGAGATGATTTTTTTTAGAAAAAAAAGGCTTTAGTTATAATGCATGTACTCAACAATATTGTTTATTAATTGTTTCCTTACAAAGGTTCAGCCTCAATTTTGTTTCTTGTGCAGATTCTTCCAACTCTATATTGTGCACAAGAGTTTGGAGCAGTCCCTAACTATGCGTATTCTTCAATATATTACAAAGGGGTTCCTCGTAATGGATCTCCACCTTGGAGGCCGGATGATAAGGATGGACATTATGTTTTTGCCATTGGGGAGAATTTAACTCCTCGTTGTAAGTATACATTGCTTCCTTTACTTCGACACTGGTGTCTATTCTTTTTTGACAGTTTTGGTGAGTATTCAGTTTTCATTTGTATGCTATATAACTTGTGTATATACTCTTTATCAGAGGGTTCATCTTAATTAGCTGCTCAGTTTTTGAGGTTTGTTTGTTTTTTATCGTATTTTGCTTGAATTGTTTGAACCATGTAGTTCTACTATTGTTTTGTTGGAGTAAGAGAAGTGCATTTTGATGACAGCTGATTTAATTATATTGTAATATATTCTTGACTTAATTGCATCCTAGAAATGGTTGCAACAAATTGGAATCATTGGCATATCAGAACTTCTCTCCATTCCTTCTCACCTACAGAAAAGGAGAAAAACTAGGCTATTGTTACTCAAGTGATAAATGTGCACCACTTTACTTGGACGGTTTACTTATCTTAATAATTTGTTAGTTGTCGCTTTGTAAATAATGTTAAGAGTGAGGTATTGTATTGGAGTGCCACATGATTTAATGTGCAATGATTCAATTGCTCATTTTTCGGCCAAACTCACTTGAAGTGGTTATTGTACGATTTTCAGCTCTTGCCTTTTCTGCACCTTGTGATACTCTTTTGTGTATACTGAGTACTTTTGATCTCATCGCAAGTGGTTTTTTTGTACTATTATATTGAAAGTCAAGTTTTCTCTGATCCTTCTTTCCCCCCAATTTGCAGACAGGATACTGAGTAAAATGGGTGAAGGTTAGTCGTTTATTGCTTCCCATTTTTTTTTTTTATCATCCACTGATTAATATTATGATGATGTAAAAGATGTGCAATGTCTCTTCATGTGGTTATGTGATAGTTTTTTGCTATTTACTGTTTGGTTCTTGCAGGAACTTTTGGACAAGTTCTGGAATGTCTGGACAATGAAAGGAAAGAGATTGTTGCAATTAAAGTTATTCGGTCCATACAAAAGTACCGGGAAGCTGCCATGATTGAGATTGATGTCTTGCAGAAACTGGCTAGGCATGACATCTGTGGATCACGGTAAGATTTGTTTTTTCTGTCGTGCCTTACTTCACCGCCTTAGAAAATTGAAGTGATTTTAGCGTAAGTTGTTTCATTCCTTGCAGTTGTGTGCAAATACGGAATTGGTTTGACTATCGTAATCATATTTGTATTGTAAGTATTTAATGTGATTTATGGTTCACTTAAATTTCAATGGGTATGATGTTCATTCATGCCTCTCTGTATATTCTGTAAGTTAAAATACTTGCGGATGAATTGAATGCTCTTAACAGGTATTTGAGAAGCTTGGTCCAAGCTTATATGATTTTCTACGCAAAAACAGCTATCGTTCATTTCCCATTGATCTTGTTCGGGAGTTTGGCAGACAACTTTTGGAATCTGTGGCATGTGTGTGAACATATCTTTGATATACTATTACTCTCTCTCTCTCTATTGTTTGAAGTTATCTATGATTCTAAACCTATGCCATGTTATTGTACTGCTTTGTGGTCCCATAATATTTAGTGAATAAACATCTGCTTATTGTTTTTTGCTGTTGTTATCCTTACAGTTATGCACGATCTACGCCTGATTCACACAGACTTGAAACCAGAAAATATTCTTCTTGTGTCCTCAGAGTACATTAAAGTCCAAGATTATAAGGTGATCACATACGACATGCACCGCTTGGTCATGTTACCTCAATATAATTCACTCTTGCATTGCATTAAGTTCCTCGTTTTATTCTTCAAATTTTATTCTGCTAGAATTGATTCACCGTATTTCAGATTGACATGATTCTCCCTCCACCAGCTTAGAGTTTTTTTTTGCTTAATTCCATGTTGATTAATGTCGGTTCTTATTATAGTTTTTGTACCTGGATATAATATTTTTGACAAAATGTTGGCAACCATTTCTAGATATGAGTTCTGTTGATGAAGTATGTCATTAAAATATGAATAGCCTGCTTCCGCTTGCTGATTTATTGATTTTGCGGATGTTATTGTTTATGGCAATCCTTTGTCTTTGGTTTTGATTTCCAAATGGTTAACAAGTCAAGATACTACCTCATTGTTTCTCAAATGAGTTGTAACATCTCATGCCTCCTAACTTACGTACTTCTTCAGAGGCCCGTGATGAAATTTCTCTTGAGATTCACTAAATATCATTAGTTTTGTTTCCTGAAATGGCCAACAAGCCCAACACCAGTATGGCCTTCTAACTTATTAGCACAAACATATAAATTTTGTTGCCTGATGTATTTTGTTGCACCTTCTGCTGTCTTGAAGTTTATATCGAGACCCACAAAAGATGTTTCCTACTTCAAAAATCTACCAAAGTCGAGTGCTATAAAGCTTATTGATTTCGGAAGTACTACATTTGAACATCAAGATCATAGCTATGTGGTCTCTACACGCCACTATCGTGCGCCGGAGGTTATATTGGGTAATGGTCATCTTACTATTTTCTACTATTGCATTTAATATGCTGTTTTTCAGTTTGTGGATGGTCAATTCTTTTGCTATTTTTCTCCAAAAAAGGTCTGGGCTGGAACTATCCCTGTGATATGTGGAGTATAGGCTGCATACTTGTGGAATTGTGCTCTGTAAGCAACTTCATATTTATTCACTTAAATATTAACTCCAGCTGTATTTTCCTCTTCATTAATTGGTACATTTTCCATTCTTCCTTCTTTCAAGTAATAATTTATATCAACTTAGATATCATGTTTACTCTTAAAAAAGGATTCAGCTAAAGTTAGATCCAGAACTTGGTAACTACGCCATATTTTTTTTATTGGCCCTTTTTCTATTTTACGTGTTTATTAACTTTCATTGTCGAGGATAAATATGTAATATTTTCTGTTAAAAGCATTCAAGTGATCTCAGCTTATTATATATGTTAATCTGTTATAGGGAGAGGCACTTTTCCAAACCCATGAAAACTTGGAACATCTTGCAATGATGGAAAGGGTGCTAGGGCCATTGCCCCAGCATATGATTATGCGCGCCGAGTATGATCCATCCTTTCGCTTCTCATTTGTGTAAAAATTGAATAAATATCGTGAGATAGAAGTTTTACTTATAATTTCTTTATTTCTTTTGCAGCCGGCGTGCTGAGAAGTACTTCAAAAGGGGCTCAAGGTTGGATTGGCCTGAAGGTGCCTCTTCCCGAGAAAGCATGAGGGCTGTTTGGAAATTACCCCGGCTTCAGGTATCACTACTTTATTCTGTAATCACAAGGGCGAGCTTGGATACAAGTATATCCGCTCAAAACGAGTTTTTTTGGTTAACCAGGGTTAATTTTGGAAAAAAAGTTGAAAAAGGTGGTACGGTTAGTTAGTGGGATTTCGGGTTTATATTAAAATAATATTTAAAATATAATAGTTAAAGTTGATGTAAAGTAAAAATTGGAGAGGGATGATGTGAAGTGATAATTAGTTAAAATTATGTGAGTGGATGAATAGTGAAATAAAGTTGTTGTGATGTGCAAAGATGATTGGTTGATATTATTTAATTATATTGATAATATTGGGGATAGAAATGTTGAGTTAGATCTTGAGTGTGGAGGGAAAAAAAATTATAGACAAACTCAAACGCACTTTAAGTTGCCTGGTTAGTGCTTATGTACCTTGGAGTGGTATTTCCCCCTTTTTCCTTTCTTTTTTCTTCTTTTTTTTTTCCTTTTTTTTTTACGACTTTTGGGATTCAAATATATGAGATTCTGTTGATTATAATCTTTTTAGGACATCCTAATTCATCCTCGGTTTTCCTTTTGTGTGGCAGAACCTAATCATGCAGCATGTGGACCACTCGGCTGGCGATTTGATTGATCTCTTGCAAGGGCTATTGAGGTATGACCCTACCGCGCGGCTTAAAGCAAGAGAAGCTTTGGGTCACCCCTTTTTCACGAGGGATCTTAGAAGGTTTGGTTATCCATTGTGAGCGAAAAAAACAAAAGGAACCCAAAAAAAACAGGTCAAGATTTGCAAGGGTGAAAAATCCCTGGGAAATAAAATTCAAAGGAAAACAGAGAAAAAACTTCCAACTTACATTTATTGACGCATCACGGAAATGTAAAAATAGAGAGTGATATTCAAATCCGACCAGGAAGTCAGTTGCTGTCTGTGCCCGCCTCCGAATGTACTGAAACTTCGATCCGATCCTGAATTTGTGTTGTAAAATATGCTGGTGTTTTTTCCTCCAGGTTTGTGTTTGTTTAGTGATATCATTTACCTTTTTTACTTTGTTTGTTGTGATTGCTTGTGTGACCTTAAATTGGAAAAAAAAAAAAAATGTTTTATCTGCATTATATATACAGTTTACACAACTTGGTGTTTTAAATTTTCATTGCACAGTTGTGTTCCTTTGCCAGTGTTTTTCATTCAACAGCTAGCTTTATCCTTCATTTTTTCATTTATGAATGCGTGGGTTTTATGCATCGAACACAGACATCGAGTGCAGCACGATGGCACATTCAATCAGCGTCGAGTCTAAGTCTCAAAAGATGTTGCGAGAGCTCAAAAGTCAGTTAATTAGACCCTTCGGGTAGTGTCCCTAAGGCTTTGTAGCCCTTGATCTACACACATTCACAGACTACAAAAGCTCATGGAGACACTGCTCTTAGAGACAAATACGAATTTGCCGATCAAGCGATTGGACATTCGAACTCTAATTCGAATGTGTAGTTTGTTAACTTCAATGCTCGGGAAAAAGTTTAAATATACTTAAAATTACATAAATACACCAAATTACATAGCTTATTAGCCCTTTGTACGATTTTGAGAGATTCGAACTCATACCAATTTGTAGTCCGTTAGCTTCAATGTGCGACAACTCAGTTTGAACATACTTAAAATTACATAAATACCCTCAATATTTTCCTTTCGACTCCTAATTTGACTGAACTTCTAAAGATTACAGATACTTTTTTCATTATAATTTCGATTCGAACTCGAGCGAAATAAGAATCGAACATGCTTAAAATTACATAAATACCCTTTTCATTGTAGTTTCGAACCCAACTCGAACGAAATTCCAATTGAACATGCTTAAAATTACATGAAACATGAATACTCCCTCGTTAGATACTTTTTCGTTGCAATTTCGAATCGAATGAAATTCGAACCAATCGTGATCGACTCCAAAGTTCTTGAACTTTTTTTAAGCCGAGCCTAAGACATGTTCGCTCAAGCCAGCAAAATGAAACTGAATTTTTCAAGTAAGAAAACAGCCACACCTCTGTACTCCATGTTGGGTGGGTCCCATCATCCATGAGTCGGCTGAGCTTGCCGCTGTGCATCACGATAGCCGCCGCCGGAAAATGGAATATGCAGCTGAGGGACCTCTCCAAAAGCGGCCAATACAGCCACGCCCTGACCCTCTACCGCCAAATGCTGCGCTCGGGCGTCGCCCCAAACGCCTTCACCTTCCCCTTCACTCTCAAATCCTCAGCCGCTCTGTATCTCCCTCTCACCGGCGCTCAGCTCCACTGCCACGTCATCAAGTCCGGCTGCCTTCTGGAGCCCTTCGTGCAGACGGCTCTGATATCCATGTACTGCAAATTCTCCTCCCCCGAGAGTGCCCTCAAAGTGTTCGACGAAATTCCTGACCCTACTGCTGTTTGCTACAACTCTTTGATTTCTGGTTTTGTCCGAGTGTCAAGATTCTCAGACGGGCTGCTTTTTTTCGGCCTTATGAGGTCTAAACGCGTGCCGTTTAACGCCGTCACTATTTTGGGATTGGTGCCCGGGTGCAGTAACCCAATGCACCTGCCTCTGGGAATGTCCCTTCATTGCTTGGCTTTGAAACTCTGTTTGATCAATGATTTGGCAGTTGTAAATTGCTTCTTATCGATGTACGTTTGGTGCGGGAGTTGTACTGAACTTGCGAGGAAGTTGTTCGACGAGATGCCGGAGAAGAATTTGATCACTTGGAATGCAATGATATCCGGGTACTCGCAAAACGGGCTGTGTAAGGAGGTTTTGGATTTGTACGAAAATATGAAATTGTTTGGTGTGTGCCCTGACGAGGTGACACTTGTCGGCGTCCTGTCATCTTGCGCTAATCTCGGCGCACGAAAAATCGGTGTCGAAGTGGAACAGATGATAATAAATCGTGGGTTTGTGCTTAATCCGTATTTGAATAATTCGTTGATTAGCATGTATGCTAGGTGTGGTGACTTGAGAAAGGCGAGAGCTATTTTCGATTCACTCCCGGATAAAAATTTGGTGTCTTGGACAGCTATCATAGGCGGCTATGGCATGCACGGCCATGGAATTATCGCTGTCGAGCTTTTTGATCGTATGATATTGGCAAGCATCTGGCCAGATAAAGCTGTATTCGTTTGTGTTTTAACCGCATGCAGCCATGCGGGGCTCACGGAAAAAGGGTTGGATTATTTTTACTCGATGGAGAAAATTTACAATCTGGTCCCTGGCCCGGAACACTATTCTTGCGTTGTGGACCTTTTGGGCCGGGCGGGTCGGTTAGTCGAGGCTGAAAACGCGATCATGTCAATGCCGATGGAGCCCGATGGGTCCATATGGGGAGCTTTATTGGGTGCCTGCAAGATCCATAAAAATGTGGGCTTGGCTGAGCTGGCTTTCGGTAAAGTGATTGAGCTTGAGCCCATGAATATAGGTTATTATGTTCTATTATCGAATATTTATACCGAGACGGGTAATAAAGAAGGCGTGCTGAGGGTTCGGGTGATGATGCGAGAACGGGGACTGAAAAAAGATCCCGGCTATAGCTATGTCGAGCATAAAGGTAGAATACATCTGTTTGTGGCCGGGGATAAAAGTCACCCTCAAACGAAAGAGATCTGTAAAATGTTAGGGGAGTTGGAGGATTTAGTGAATGCAAAAGAGGATGATGAAAAGAACCAAAGGGATTATCAATCTATGCATCATAGCGAGAGATTGGCAGTTGCATTCGCGCTCTTGAATTCGTGTTCGGAAGAGGAGGATATTCTCGTTATTAAGAATCTGAGGATATGTGAAAACTGTCACGTGTTTATAAAATCGGTCAGCAGATTTGTGGAGAATCGTCGCTTTGTGGTTCGTGATGCGACCCGTTTTCACCATTTTAAGGGTGGGTCTTGTTCTTGTAATGACTACTGGTGAGACTTTGTTTACAAGGAAAAAAAAGGGTTCCAAACCCTTTAGAGTGGAGTCGAACCTCATCGACTTTTCCAGCAGGCATTAAAAACGGTAAAAACCTGGTGATCTGTGTGCAGTTATAGGGTTTTTTGCCGTTAGATTAACAAACACACATACATACATATCCAACGATAAAAAACCTGGTAATTTGTGCATAGTTATACAATTTTTTTTTGCCGTTAGATCAACAAATACACATACATGCATATCCAACGGTTAAAAAATCGGTTTGAAATGTATGCATCCTACTAGAGAATGGTATTTGCCTATTGCTAGAGACCAAAGATGAGTAATCAATCCCATGTAATCAATCATGTGATTGATTGTTTGAGAAGGCATGGCAAATTCGAGTAGACAAGGTCCTTGGTACCTTTTCCTCTCATCAATTTTAACTTTTTATATGTTGGGCCCATCTGATTCTTACTGATTGGATAGGCTTACCCATTTGGGCTCCTTTTCCTTCGGCTCTGGGTTATGGGCCTCCAATGTTCTTTGCCCGACTTTAACATTATCAGTAATTTTATTATAAAAAAATTACTCCATCCACATACAGATTCCTTTTATTCATGTATTTATGATTTTTTTTTTTTTTTGAGTGGTAAGTATATACTAAATATCACTTTTTATGAATAGTTGATCTGTAGTTAAGGAGAAAATCAATAGTCCATATATTGTCTAGTATATATATCACTTTCATAACAATCAATTTTTTTTATTATTATCCTTTTTCTATCTCTTATATTTTTATTATTTACTTTGAAGCTTTTTAAACAATATAATTATTGAAATATTTTGAAATAAAAAAATAAAAAAAATACAGCCCAAAGAACATATACTTTTAAATGGATATAACATAAATATTCAACTAAAATATATAAACCCTATTTATCTTCATATTTGTAGGCTGATTTTAGAGTGTGGAATCCAATGGAAAGGCCTATATACCTTTATTTCATTTTATTTTTATTCCCAATAGCTGTGAATGTGATTGGCTATAATAGCACTTCCAAAATAATTCAAACACTAGAGCCCCAAATTCTATCTTTGGGCCAAGAAAATATTACCATTTTTACATATGTGACAAATGTGTATTTCAGACAATATTTGGAGTGTGTGAGCAAATTTTAC
>CACSLK010027829.1:2629390-2648634 GCA_902706635.1 Striga hermonthica | reverse complement strand
AATTTTTAATAAACAATTATATTTATAATTAAGTGTTTATTTGTAAAACTAATTATGTTATTAAAAAAAATTAATATAGTCTTCCACTTCAACATAATTTAAGGTGTAATTCCTTGGCCTTGAGAATATGAGAATAAATTTTAACATAATATTACATTTATAATTATATATTTATTTATAAAAATTAATATGTTTATGGTTGAGTTACATAAAAGTTTAAAAAAAGGTGTAGTAAATGTAGCTTTGGGAATAGGAGAGTAATATTTAATCTATTACTATATAATAGGGTTAAGAAAAATTATTCAAAAAACTCGAAAAAAATTATTTCGTTTTCCCGCTTCTTTAAAGCCATTTTCCCGCCCATGTATATTAAGTAATCTTTTCAGCAGAAAATTCTATAATTTGAATTGTGTGAATTCGGCGAGTTTGGAAAGAAAATCGGCCCTATATTGATGAAATAGAAAAAATCGGCCCTAAATCTATCTCTATCGGATATGTATGCTTTTATTCATTTAAAAAAAAAAATCACTAAAATATAATTGCCTTGCATATCAGACAATAACTAAATTAACTTTTCTTTTCTTTTTTTTTTTTGTTAAATCTCATTATACTAATCAATTTCAATTTAAATATTTCTATTAAAAAATTCAAATCAACTTAATTATCCGACTTTTATTTCTAATTATAAACTTTATATAAAAATATTATATATAAATTTGAATGAACAAAAAGAAAGATATATATAAATATTAATTAACAAAATGAAAGAAAAAAATTGCAAATCTATTATTATATAAAGTGGCAACCCAATAAATTATAAAACAGTAGCTAAAAAGTAATTAGGATTCCCGCATAAAAAAAATTAATAAACATATTAATTTTTTTAAAATTTTTGGAAATCCCATAATTTGAATGATACGTGATATGGTAAATTATCGGATAATATTTTGGTAAAAAATTGGATATTTTTAAATGTTAAAGGATATTGTTATTTGTTAATTGTTAAACAAATTTTCAAGTGAAATTGTTATTTGTTAATTGTTAACAAATTTTCAATTCGATTATTAATAATAGAAAATTACATAAAATAAAATTGTTTACACCCAATCACAATATATACAATCACGACATACATCCAACCATCTGTCAAATGGTGAATTTTTTTTTTCCAATTCACATATCATTGAGATAAATTGCAACTAATAACAAAAAAAAAAAAGATATCCAATGCTTCACGTTTTGTTCCGTCTTCAAATCAAGTTTTGTTTATTCAACTTCAACTAAAAATTTATTCAGTTTTGTTATTCCTTTCTAATTTTCGTATTTATCCGAAAATATTTTTCATTTTTACCATTTTTTTAATTCATGTGATCAATTTTCAATAACTCATAATAAGATAAGATTTACAATTTGATTCGGTTTACAAATCATGTATGTACAAAAATAATGATTAAGATTTCTGTAACAAAAATAATAATTAAGATTTACAAATTCGATTTGATTTACAAATCATGTTTGGAAATGAAATCATAATTAAGGAAAATATAATTATAAATCGACTATATCAACTAATAAATTTTCAATAATTTAGAATAGATTTACAAATCTGATTTGATTTACAAATCATGTTTCCACATAAAACTATAATTAGTATTTTCAAATCCTCTTTGATTTACAAATCCACGAGGCAATAAAGTCACAACTACTGCTAATATCATTAATAATACTAAAATAAAATAAAGACTATCAATAATTCAAGACATGCGTAATACAATTTTACATCACAATAAATTAAAATTAATACCATATACAACATTAAAATGAATTTGAGTTTAAATTTTATACCATTTTTTTTTTGTGATATTTTGAATATACACTATACAAAACACTAAAATTTGTTAACATCAGACAACTACAAAATTCAAAGACTAAAGCGGATTAAGCAAAACTTAAAATGATAATATGATAAGCGTAATCATTTTGACTTAGAATGAAATCAAACGATTATCCATCTATATAAAATAATATTATTTCTTAAAATTTATTTAAAATTCCAACTATTATTTGCTTTAAGTTTATTGTAGATCTCATCTATTATTTGCTTACTGTATATTTAAAATCTAAAATTGGATGGATCGGGTTTAAGGTGATAAGCACAATCTTTTTTATTGTGGGAAATCAAACAAAAAGTATATTATTTTAGGTATAAAATTTGATCTCATTTGATAAGCCCAATCAATTTGGTTATGACCGAATCAAACAATTTTGAGTAATATTAAATTAATCGATTACTATTAATTTCACGTCTAAATACTATTTTTTTTTTTTTTTTCATNNNTTTTTCATTTTTTATGGAAAATGACGGCTGGATGAAAAGGTCGAAATCAAATCGAAAAAATTGTTATTTTGAAAAAGATATTTTGTAAACCTTAATTCCTAAAAGTATGGTCAATGATATCTTTAAATACAACGGGTAAATATGGTCAATGATATCATAAATTATTTTTTAACGGATAGTTCAACTTAATTGATGATTTTTTTTGTCAATATTTACTTAATTACAAAATATTTTAAAGTTTAGAAAGAATCTCATTTTATGTTGGTTCTTGGTACATTTTTTTGTATATATTCATTTTTCATCTCATATCCAAATACAAATTTGAATGCGGATCTTAAGTGTATCATGTTTTTTAGAAATATATATATATTTTCAAAAAGTATGACAATCATATAATTAATTTTATCATATATCATATGTTGGATGTTATTAGTTTGGTCGGGGACACTCATTATATTTAAATAAATAATATATAATTTTTCTTATTGTTAAACTTAAATAACTATGTTTAATATAAAGTCTTGGAAAATGTTTTAAGTAAAAAGCCGGTCGTGCATCGCACGGGATACACACTAGTAAATAAATAAATATATATACATAATTAGGGGTTTTTTTTTTTGTAAAAACTAATTAAGTTTATGATTGTATTTACATAGAAGTTAACAAAATTTATTTCATATAATAAATGTAGTTTTGGAGGGAAAAAGAATTTTTTTCTAGCTGCTTGGCTTTAATATATATGTAGATGCTTACTTTAATTAGAAAGATTTACTTTACTTTAAAGCCTTTCGGCCTTTTCACTATTATGGCACTCAAATCAGAGATTAACAGATAGATTTATTATGCTTAATTTACTAGTCATTGGGGAAGTTTTCTAGGACTTGTAATACACTACTCTTTTCCCCCTATTTTGATGATAATGAAGTAATGCATAATTATAATGCATAATTAATAAAGGTTATGATCGGTAAATTTACCTGATAAACTAATTTATATGATAAGACAATAATGCATAATTAATTAAAGCTATGTTTAAAAAGTTTAGCTGATAAGTTAGCTTATATATTTTAAGTGAATATTTCGAGCTCATAGCTGATAGCGTATTATTTATAATTGAAAAATTAATTTATATGATAAAAGTGCTTGATAAAATTAGTTGATAATGTAACTGAAATAAAAATTTTAATGTGCTAAGTAAATAAGCTATTAGTCATGCTATTTTGATATATATACGAATTTTCGTATTCTAAAAAAGTATGATTTTTTTTTTTTTATTAAATCTAACGGTTATGTTTGTATAACTTATTGTTGGATGCATATATGCATTGATAAGGCTTATCTAATTGAGCATATTTTTTAAACTTTTTTTCTCTCTTTAAATTCCATTTTATAATTATTCAACAACTGTCTAAATATTTGTTAGCTAACCATATATCACGAAAACAAAATACGGAAAAAGAGAACCATCCGTAATATATAAAAGATACGCCCATTCAATCAAATTTGTCCATATATAATATGTTGATGGCGAAAGGCAAAAAAAATAACAAAATTACACATAACTAAGAACAAAATCCACATAATTATTCAATGATGGTAACATTTGCCCAACGATTCAGCTAATCAAACCTACCTAGCTTCATAATCTAAAGGTAAAATTTAAAAAATAGTCCACTGTGTTAGTCATTTTTCGAAAAAGGTCATTAATTATCTATGACGTCATCAAAATGGTCCACTAATTAAGTTGCTTATTTAATCAAAATTCGTACAATAACCAACACACAGTGTACTAAAAGTGATCAATTTTAGTTGTCATATTTAGTACACTATGTTGGCTTTCGTACGAGTTTTGATTAAAATGACAACTTAGTGGACAATTTTTAAGACGCCCTATATGATGGACAATTTTTTGAAAACGACCAACATAGTGTACTAAAAATAAAATTTAGTCTAATCTAATAATACTCGTTTAATCTTTTTATTCTTCTTTTACTTATCATAATTAATTCATTCAATTTTAGCTATGAAGCCATTAAATAATGCAATCCATTCACGATAATCCTCACAAATAATGTATTGACACGTTAACATTATGTGATAACTTATAAAATCATTAGATGATATGACTTACGACCCCAATAACCATTTCACAAATGGTATATTGAGTACACGTGTACTAAAATTATTACAATTGAGGACAATTGTCGATAATCAAAATTCATAGATGAATTGAGTCATCCAGTTGCTCCACAGTTTTTTTTTAATACATATATGTATATACTATCTATATTTTTTTAGAAATTTTTTTTGAGTGGTCCTATATGTGCATCAAAAATAGTTATTTTTATAGAAGAAATTGATTTAATAATAATTTCATAATTCATCAATTTGATCGAATTGACTCAACTATCTCCATCATAATTAAAGTATTATACAACTAACGATAACGATAGATCATGACTACATGTTTAAGTATCACTAAAATTTCCTGAATAAACTGGCAATATGCTACCTACAAGGATGATATATGGAACCATCACTCTAACTAAATTGTTCGTGAACACAATTCAATTCGACTTGTAAAGATTTGCTTGGATATAAATCGAGTTAAGTATTAATTGGTTTTTTCAGTTAACTTGAGTTAATTTTGAAAAAATAAAAACCGTTGAGTTAGGTTTGAGTGAGATTTTGAGTTTGTATTAAACTTATATTTAAAATAAAATAATTAAAATTGTTTTGGTGTAAAAAATAAGAGAGACATGATTATTTGAAATGACGAGTAGTTAAAATTATGTGAGTAAATGAACACTGAATTAAAATTGGTGTGATGCGTGATGATGATTGATTCATATTATTTAATTATATTAATAATATTGAGAAATGTTTAAATGAAAGTTAAATTTGAGTTGTGGTTAAAAAACTCAAATCACAACTTATATCTAAGCACCACCCAACAAGGGCTTGTTCACTAACTTACACATTCGAACTCTAGCAATTAATCGGATTTGTTTATGAATAACTGGTTTGCTCTCAAACATATATATATATATATATATATATATATATATTTTTACTTTACTTTTGGTTTTAAAATTTTAAATGAATCAGTTGAGATAAACTTGTTCGCGAATATATGTTCTTTATGTATAAACAACTTCTTTAGGGTTTGGGCTAGTTTTCACAAATTGAAATGACCCAATTTTGAATCGAAACTTTTACTCATTTATTAAACAAGTTGTTAGCAAATAGAATCTGTACACGTGGATTTACCATTCCACATCATTTTACCCAACATGCATCTTTCATGTTCCTCTCATTTTCCCTATGCAGTACAAGAGACGTTGCTCTATTCTTGGCAGCATGCACAGCTCATCACGAGCTGCATTTATTATTTTGCTCTTTACAGATAATTCCTAGCTAGCTATATAAGAAAGCATCTTGTACAGAAACCCTAATGAGAAAGCTTTGATATCTCTGCAGCTTTGTTTCAAGTATTTCCTTTTATTGCTAAACATTTTCTTGTTTGAATCTAAAGCATGATTTGCTTTATCTCCAACATGGTATATATCAGAGCAGGGATAACTTGCTTTGATCCATTGTTGTAGAGATGGCGACACATTCTTCAGGATCATCTCAACCCACCAATCTTCTCTCTGCAAACCAACCCATTCAACTCCATAATCAACTCATCTCCTTCAAGCTCACTGATGAGAATCACTTAATCTGGAAGCAACAAGTGCTCACTACAGTCAGAGGCTATGGACTTGAGGGCTTCCTCGATGGATCTACACAACCTCCAACCAGATTCATACCAGGAGATGAAGAGGGTCTACTTCAAGTGAATCCAGATTTCACTTCATGGCAGAGGCAAGATCAGCTTCTTGCATCATGGCTTCTCTCCTCCTTGTCAGAATCGATCTTGATCTCAGTTGTAGGTCTCAACAGCTCATCTCAGATCTGGGAAAGCCTGGAATCCAGCTTCTCAACACAGTCAAGAGCAAGAACCATGCATTACAGAATGCAGCTTCAAAATCTGAAGAAAGGAAATCTGAGTATTAGAGAATATGTGAACAAAGTCAAGATGTTATGTGACACTCTAGCAACTGGAGGTCATAAGATTTCAGAACAAGACCAAATCATGCATGTGTTAAGTGGTTTAAACTCTGAATATGATGCAGTGATAGTGAGTATCAACACCAGATCTGACCATCTCACTATGATGGATGTGATGTCTTTACTTCTAACCTATGAAAGCAGACTCCAAGCCACTTCTGCAATCAATGAAGTTATCACTCTACCCTCAGCTAATGTAGCAGCTCAAGAGCATAAACCCTCACACAACCAATATGGTGGTAGAGGAAGAGGCAGCCATCAATGAAATAGAGGTAGAGGAAGAAATGGTAGAGGAAGAGGAGGCAGAGGCTTCAAAATGCAATGTCAAATCTGTGGTTATACCAACCACACAGCAGATAAGTGCTACAACAGGTACAACCCTGATTTTGTGCCTCAACAAAGGAACTTCAATGAAAACAAAAGCTCTACACAGTCTTCAGTGATGTTTGCTGCAAAGGACAACAACCTTGAGATTGATTGGTATCCAGACTCAGGTGCTTCTCACCATGTAACAAATGATTTCTCAAATTTAAGTGTGGCTTCAAATTACTCGGGTAAAAACAAACTACAGATTGGAAATGGTGCCGGATTAGACATCTCTCATGTTGGTAAAGGTTCTTTCCTCAGCCAAACAAATTGTCACACCAAACACCACACTTTCAAATTAAATAACCTTTTACATGTGCCTGAAATAGCCAAAAATCTGATTAGTGTTGCTCAGTTTGCAAAAGACAATCATGTGTTTTTTGAATTTTTCCCTACTTTTTGTACTGTGAAGGATCAAGTTTCAGGTCAGACTCTTCTCAAAGGGATCCTTAAAGATGGTTTATACACTGTTAAGCTTAATAGGGTCAAGTCCAGAAGTGAAGAAGTTCAAGAGTTGAGTGATAAGTCTAGGAAGTTTGTTAATATGAGAAAGCATGATGTTGCTGTTCTTGTTAGGCAGGTTTATGTTGCTAGGTGTTCTAAGTCTATTGAGCTTTGGCATAAAAGATTAGGTCATCCTTCTTTTGATGTTACTAGGAAGGCTTTGAATGATTGTAATCTCCCTTATGTCAATAATAAAATACCTTTTTGCTCAGATTGTGCTATTGCTAAAACTCACAGACTGCCTTTCACTCAATCTTCTCATGTCTCTCATCATCCCTTGCAGCTCATCCACACAGACTTATGGGGACCAACCCCTATAAAATCCACCTCAGGAAGTCAATATTATGTTGCTTTCATTGATGACTACTCTAAATACACCTGGATTTATTTCTTAAAACAAAAATCAGACACCCTCACAGCCTTTGCTCATTTCAAAAACTTTGTTGAAAATCAACTTAACCACAAGATAAAAATGGTGTAAAGTGATGGAGGCACATAATTTAAACCCTTGTCCACCCTATTTAATGAAGCTGGCATACATCACATAATTTCCTGCCCACATACACCACAACAAAATGGTTTAGTGGAAAGGAAACATAGACAGATTGTAGAGGTTGCTCTTTCCTTGTTTTCTCAGTCCAATGTGCCAAAAAGGTTTTGGGAAGAGTGTTTTAGTTCAGCTGTGTACCTCATTAACAGAATTCCCAACAAAACAATCTCCTTCAAAACCCCATTCTCTCAACTCTTTGGCCATTTCCCAGATTACAATCACCTTAGAGTCTTCGGTTGTGCAGCCTACCCTCACCTTCGACCTTATGTGCATGATAAGCTAGAGTTAAGGTCTCAACAAGGAGTTTTCTTGGGGTATAGCTCTCAGTACAAAGGGTACAAGGTGTTATTGAAAAATCACAAAGTTATAATTTCTAGGGATGTAGTGTTTAATGAAAATTTGTTTCCTTATATGATTTCTAAGCAAACTGAGCAATCTAATTTGCACACACCTCAGAATTCCACACATCCACCCCCACACATTGTTCATGATTCTCCAAACTTTACATCCCCTAACAACACCACAACTCCAATTCCCACAAATGACATTCAAACCAGCCCCCCATCCACCCCCTCGCATACACCTTCCCTTAAGCCAATACCAATGACCAAACCACTACTCCTTCCTCTCACAACACTCCTATAAATCCCACCACTATCCCTTCCCTACATGAAGCTCCTACAAATACCAGCACCATTGCTGAAGAACCAAACCAAAACCAACACCACATGGTCACCAGATCCAAAAGAGGGATTTTTAAACCCAAGGTGTACCCCAGCTCCCTTATTGCAGATGTGCCAACAGATTTCACCACAGCACTTCTTCTTCCACAATGGAAGAAAGCCATGACTGAGGAATATGCAGCCTTAATCAGAAACAAGACATGGGATGTTGTCCCATTGCCACAAAGAAGAACTCTCATTGGTTGCAAATGGGTGTTCAAAACCAAGTATAACTCTAATGGGACATTGTCAAGGCATAAAGTTAGATTGGTTGCTAAAGGGCACACACAAATTCCAGGTATTGATTTTCATGAAATTTTCAGCCTAGTGGTTAAACCAGTGACAGTGAGGTTAGTTCTATCTATAGCTTTGGCAAGAAATTGGAGCATAAGGCAACTAGATATTGATAATGCCTTTTTGCATGGCACTTTGGATGATTCCACTGAAATATACATGGTCCGAGCCACCTGGTTTTGAACAGCACCCTGGAGAACATTATGCTTGCAAACTCAATAAAGCCATTTATGGTCTCAAACAGGCCTCCAAAACCTGGTTTGACAAACTCAAAATGGTTCTTGGAAAGTTGGGTTTCACCTCTTCTCTTGTTGATGCATCTCTTTTTGTTAGAAAATCCTCCACATCCATCACTTATCTCATTGTCTATGTGGATGATATGGTGATTACAGGGAGCTCTCCTCTTGAGGTTCACAATGTGATTCATTTGCTATCCCAAAGCTTCCCTCTCAAAGATCTTAGTGTCTTACACAATTTTCTGGGAATAGAGATTTCTTATACCAAGGAAGGCATGCTTCTCACTCAGCAATCCTACATTCAACAAATCCTTAAAAAGGCTGACATGCAAAGCTCAAAGGGGCAATCCACTCCAATGGTTTCATCACCTGCATTATCCAAATTCAATGGCTCTCCTTTTGAAGATGGTCTGTTGTATAGGCAATTGATTGGGAGTCTGCAATACCTTACCATCTCTAGACCTGACATTACATTTGCTGTTAACAAATTGAGCCAATTCATGCAGTCCCCCCTCGATTCTCACTGGAAATCAGTGAACAGGTTGCTCAGATACTTATCAGGCACCTCAGAATTTGACATGCATCTTATGAAATCTCCACACCTCAATATCTCAGCTTTTTCAGACTCGGATTGGGCTAGTGATCCTGATGATCGTAAATCTACTTCTGGTCATTGTGTTTTTGTTGGTCGAAATTTAATCTCATGGAGTTCAAAAAAACGACACACAGTTTCCCGGAGCAGCACAAAGGCCGAGTATCGCAGCTTAGGTCATGCGGTCTCAGACGTTTTATGGAACAAAACTTTGCTTCAAGAGCTTCATGTGCCACAGTCTTCTCCACCCACTATTTGGGTGGACAATCTCAGTGCTGTCTTCATGTCATGCAATCCGGTCATACAAGGTCGCACCAAGCATATCGAGGCCGATCTTCACTTTATTCGAGAGAAGGTGCTCAATAAGTCCATCTCTGTTCTACACGTCCCAACAATGGATCAAGCAGCCGACATTCTTACCAAACCGCTTTCTGGCCAGTTCTTCGCTCGCATGAGGAATAAATTGAACGTTTTTCCACTAAGCTCGCTCGAACTGCGGGGGGGTGTTAGCAAATATAATCTGTACACGTGGATTTACCATTCCACATCATTTTACCCAACATGCATCTTTCATGTTCCTCTCATTTTCCCCATGCAGTACAAGAGACGTTGCTCTATTCTTGGCAGCATGCACAGCTCATCACGAGCTGCATTTATTATTTTGCTCTTTACAGATAATTCCTAGCTAGCTATATAAGAAAGCATCTTGTACAGAAACCCTAATGAGAAAGCTTTGATATCTCTGCAGTTTTGTTTCAAGTATTTCCTTTTATTGCTAAACATTTTCTTGTTTGAATCTAAAGCATGATTTGCTTTATCTCCAACACAAGTCGAATGTCGAGCTAGTTCGAACACGAGCTACTCAATTGTCGGCTTTGTTCGACTCGAATAACAACTTAACCACATTAAAACAAACTATTGTTGCATCAATTTGGTGTGGATTATACCTCACACGATCCTGCCCCCTTCACGGTTAATTTTCACATTTTTCTTTTTCCCTTTTTTTTGGGGGAGTAAAGGAACAAATAAAGTTACCTTATTTTGTCATTTATTCACCAAAATATTATTTGTATCCATTCACCAAAACTTTTGTTCCCATGCCTTCAATTTATCAAATTAAATTAACTTTCTGCCTTGGGATTCCAAGAAAAAATGGATATGATTTTCTCTGAGTTGTTTTGTCTATGAGTTTGTTCCTGATTCTTGAGATGGCCGCGTATATCACTGCAAGAAAACACTTCAATTTCATGAAAAATTTTAACGGTAAAAATTTCGTTGGAAATTCCAATAAATATTCCAACAAACTTAATTTATGTTGGAATAAGTGTTGGATGGTTGAGGAATTCCAACGGATTTTTTGCGTTGAAATGGTTGTAGGAATTTATTTCCATAGAATTTTCCGTTGGATTTTAGCTATTCCAACGACCATTTTTCCCACAAATTTTTATACGTAGGAATATCCGTTGGAATAACTATTCCAACAGAATATATAAAGAATTCCGACGAAAAAATTTCTTTGGAATGTAAGAATTTTTTTTTGTAGTGTATGTGACTAAGTTTGTTTTCTTATAAACATGAAAATATATTCACATGTATATTGGATATCATATATTTTGATGTACAACATACAAGAATTTCTTAAATTTTATAATGTAATTATGTGTATACTCTTATTAAAAAAAATATGATGGATCGACTCTAAAAGAATGAACATCAACCCAGATCGAGTAACGACAAAAATATACTATATCTTTTAGATAATTTATTATTGACTCGAGCTATAGATCAATATAACAGGGAGATTCTACGGTCCCGTTACGGAGCCATTTTGTCGGAGTTTGTAACCGTTAGATCAAATATCCACGACGGTTACATGATGATCTAACAGTAATAAACTTCGACATAATAGTTCCGTAACGGGACTGTAGCATTTTCCTATAAACAAATGAACTACCAAGGTCATGCATGCTTGAATTTGGAGTGTTATTCATGATATTTGGTGAAGATATTAATGTCATTAAGTCATCTAATTCAATAGATCTCCTTAAAAAAGTTTGGGTTGTTATATGGGAATTAATTGGCTGTCATTTCTGTTTACTACTTTTGAATTGGCACTCATTTATTACACTTATTTTGGTGAAAATTTATTAAAGTCACTGATTTGCCAAATTCTGATGAAGTGCACTAATATTGTTTATATTCTATTTTAGACCCCATGATAATCACATAATTACATCTTATATGAATCTATTAATGATTTAATTAGACCCTGTAAAATTGACTTTCTTTGATACATATACTCACACAAATTATAAATAATTAAATACACAGATTAAATAATTTGCAGCTGTCCTACTCTTAGCCCATAAAAGCAAAATACAGGTGAAAAATTAAGGAATAGCATATTAGAATATTGTTTTTTTCATTGAAAAGTGTACTAAAATTAAGGAATAGCATATTAGAATATTGTTTTTTTCATTGAAAAGTGTACTAATCATTGACCACATTTTTTCTCATATTTCTCACATTTTTTCTCATATTTCTCATACATTTCTTTTTACTGTTTTTCTCTTATATTTCGCATGATTTTATAATATATTTTAATATTAATCATTATTAATACACATTTCTCCTAACTAGTATTTGATAATGTGCACATGCACATATATTTAAATTATTATAGGTTATTTGTATATGCATATATAATAATAAAATTACGAGTTAAATAATAGCATCACATTTTCATAAATTTTTGTCATTAGTAAAAATGAACATCGTAAAAGTATTCAGGTTCATCACTATATTTATTGCATAAAGATGAAATGGAAAATTATTTTTCATTAAATTCGACTCATATAGTTTAAAATCTTGCATGAAAAATTTAAATTTGAAGGAGTTGGTGTAATATCTCTATTACAAGAGATTTTTGTGTATGTGTATTTTGGATTGTATCTATATTACATCCATAATTAATACTTCTTTTTCATTCGAATAATCAACATCCAAATAAAAAAATATATTTTTAACCATTCAAATTTAATGGTTTAAACATTATCTCGTAATCATGCAACACTTAAAGACACCAAATATAGAGAAATAAAAAATGGTAATCCCATGTTACAAACCCACAATGTAGTAAAAATATGTGGATAACTGTATGAAACAAATTAAGAGAATAAATAAATAAATAAAATATGTTGTAACAGTTTTTGAAGATAGTCATAATAGTTTTTATCAAATGAACTATATTTTTATTAATTGCTCTGAATAAAATTTAATGAAATTTGCCAGCAATTATATATATATATATATATTCCCTATATATATATATATATATATATATATATATATATATATAGATTACTCAGGTGAAATAACAACTAATCACTGTTTTATTATTTTTTTCATCACATCGTAATTAAAAGATTATTAACATAACACTATTTTATATTGTAAAAAGGAATTTACCTTTTTTCATCATTTTTAATTAATTTCCTAATAAAATCACTAATATACTCTGTCTTTTTTTGGAATTGTAAACGAATCAAATTAAACTTTTAACAAACCAGTTCGAGCTCAACTTGTTTATCAATATTAACGAATCAACTCGATACTTAATAAGCCAAAACATTATAATTTTATATAAAAAGTTTTATTTTTATTAAGATTATATATAAAAAAAAAAAATCAGAATTTTTGAAACTCAATTGATTTATTAAACTAGTTGAGCCGTGACCACTATCCAAATTCCACCCTCACTATTTATTTTAAACCCCAATTCAAAAAATACACACACACACACACACACACACACACAAAACGCACACACAAACACACAGTGCCGTCATAAATGTTCGCCGGCGCTGTTTCCCCTCTCACCGGTCTTCCGTGCTTTCTCTCTCTAGAACGAGCCAGAGCGCATGAAGTATATTATTCTCCCTCCCCTTTCTCTCTCTAGAACGTGCCTTCCGCTGGTATCCGTTTTAGCAGTCCTTTCCATGCCGTATTTGCTAGTGTGTGTGTGTGTGTAAAGGCGCAGAGTATTTCTCTCTCTAGAATGTGTGAGCACATTTTTGAACATGAGCTGGATGTAAAAGCTTGTTTGACGATGGCGATTGTTTTCGAGGCTTTGTCCTGCTTTTTTCCGATAATCTCGATTTGATTTTCCCCAAATTGTTTTTTTTTTTTTCAAAAAAGTAAGAGAAAGTCTCTCTCTCTCTCTCTCTCTCTCTCTCTCTCTCTCTCTCTCTGTTAATTTTCAATTTTTGTTTGATTTTGAAAATTTTCAGTACTTTATTGTTACCCTTGTGCTCTTCCTGTTCTGGTTGATCTGAATTTGGATAGAAGAAAATGGAGAGAGCTCGGCACCGGAAATCTAAAAGCACTTCCGGCATTGAAGGTAAAAAAAAAAGCTTTGAATTTAATTATCTCCACTCGATAATTCTTGATCATTTGCGAACAAACTACTGAAGGTAAATGTTGTTTTTTGCAGTAATTTAATGTGTCTGTTCTCTTGCTTTTTGTCTGATTTTTTTTGTTACGATGAAAAGTTACTGGTTCTGTTTTCCGGCTCCTCGGTCGTCTTCTTCTGGTTTCAATTTTGAACCTTAAAATTTATGATGATTTGTTTGGTTTGTTTACTATTATATTTTATAGTTCTTAGTGTAACTGATTTCCAGATTTTGGGTACTTAATTTTGTTTTATCCACCGTGAAACATGGCTTTGTAACTAAGCAATTTCCATGACTATAATTTTGTTTGCTTCTACACTTATATTACTAAATCTTTCTTTCTCCTGGGATGGCATTATTACTTGCAAGGTCTAAAGCGTGAAAATATTTAATTGAGTTGATCACTAGCATAGATTATGCTTTATAAAAGCAAAGTATTGTTGGCAAGTGGGCATGAATAAATGTTCTATAGTGGTGTGAGGGTCATTATGATTTTGTTCCTCTTTTGGGTTTTCTATAATTGCTGGTCCTGGTTTCTTAATGAAAAAGCTCCAAGATTGAACCCCATAAACGCCTCATATTCTTGTTTAGCTGCCATACGGTCCATCGTTCCACATATATACATATATATTCAGAGAATTATAACTTTTGTTTCTATTGAGGAGTTACATTTTGTTTTAAGTTACTTTTAGCTTGTATTGAGATTGATCGTTTTTAGTGTGAACTTTTTTAACCAGGAATTCTGCAGCATCAGAAAGCTGCTCCAAGATTGTCCGCGGACTCTCGTACTTACATAGATGGATGCAAAAGGGATGACTTGGTCAGTCATTATCTACTTCTGTTTGTATTTTTGCAATGAAATCCATGCTGAAATGGCTCTAAATTCGTTGACATTTTTTTTTGTTGAATTATTTTGCTGCCACAGTTTATGCTCGAGTTGGGGCAGAGCTCATGGCGAGGTCCCACCGGAACACCAATGAAGAAGCTCCTCGCAGAAGAAATGTCCCGTGAAGTTGAGCCCAGGAGACGTCCGCCAAGTGTCGTTGCCCGATTGATGGGTCTCGATGGCCTGCCTTCCCCTAGGCACATCCACGGACAGCAGAAAAGGCTTTTGGAGGCTTACCAAGCGAAATCGAGAATCCTACATTATGATGCCCAGACGAACAGAAGCCCACGGGACCCACCCGAGTTCAAGGACGTGTATGAGGATTTGGAGGCCGCCAGCCGCCGCCGGTGTTCCTCGAGGTGGAGCGCAAGCTCGATCCTCACCAAGCCCGAGCTGGCCCTCATCAGGCAAAAGCTTCGGGTCTCGGACGAGATGGACCATATTCTGAAACAGCACTCGCATCATGATTCTCCCAAAAACCGCATAGCAGTTTTAAAGCCGTACAAAAGCAAAGGCAAGCACGCGAGACACTCCCCAATCAATTTGAGACGTGAAGACGGGCTTCTGCTCGAACGGCACCGCCACCCGACCCACATTTCCCATAGTCCATCGAGGGCCCAATCAGAGAAGGGGGACGAGGAAAAGGATCTCCCCACAAGGATTGTTGTCCTGAAGCCGAACCTTGGGAAGGTGCAAAAGCTGTCCAGCCTGCCGCTCGATCTCGTGAATAGGTCCCAAAGAAGGAAAGACTCATCGAGTGGCGTGGGACCATCCAGGCCGGTATCTAAGGAGGCTCGGGAAATAGCGAGAGAGATCACGATGCAGATGAGGGACAGGTATGACGAGACTAATGACTGGATTTGGGGTAGAGGGTATGCAGGGGACGAGAGCTCGTATGAGGCCAATGAAAGTGATTCCGAGAGTGAGTCTGAGGGGTTCCGGTTTTCCCGTGGAAAATCTTATGGATACCCATCTTTTGCGCAGGTCGAGTCATCTGTGAATAGGGAGGCCCAAAAAAGGCTGTCTGAGAGGTGGAAAATGACTCACAGTTATCGGGACATGGAGGTGGTTAATATCAAGGGCAGCACGTTGGGGGAGATGCTCGCGCTGCCCGATCGGGAAGCGAAGCACAGCCGTATAAATGCGAAGACAACTCCTTCAGGTATTAGTAGTAGGGATGGGTGGACGGATGAGATCACCAGAAATACATGTAGGTCCAAATCCCTTCCTCCAGGTGGCGGAGGAAGAAGGAGCCGTAAGATGAGCTCATATCGTGAGAGTTTGGCAGGGGAAAAAGTTGTGATGCGCTGTGAGACTGTAAATTGTGGTAAAAGTGAGGTTGTAAAGAGAAATGTACGTAATAAGGAAGATTATCTGTCTAGATACTCCAAATCTCGGGGGAAGAAGCCACATCCATGTCAGGACATGTTTATTGGTGAGATAGACACATCAACAGAGGCAAATATTGAGATTCAAATGGAGGCAAATATTAAGGACATATCAGAACAGCAGATCGCTTTTGAAATGTCTGCAAAGGCAGACGCATGTAGGAGTCCTATGGTTGATGTGGTTATGATTTCTGAACCTGTGAGCACACCTTTTTCTCCGGAACCTTCTACTTTAGTCCAGAAGCAGCCGTCTTCGGTTATGGAGGGTGATGAATCCGCCTTTCAAGAACAAGGGAATTGTGGGGCCCAGGTATGAGTTTTGGTGGTTCTCTGTGGGGCCGTGCTGCTTATTTGTCATATAGTTATTCTACTTTACACTTTAAACGTTTACATGTCCGGTACTTTTCGTTGATAAATTGGTTTTCATCTACTGCTCTTAACAATTTTATTTCTATTTCTCCTGTTCTGCTGCTTCTGTTGAGGTTCATTTATTACGATTCTAACATCCGTTCGATTGTTCGTCTCAACTTTGAGTAATATTAATTCCTTGTTTGGTAGTACTTGATTAGGCAGGGGAAGAATCTATTATTTCTCTTAAGCTAGGTATTATATGTTATCCTAACCTTTTAGCTGTAATAAACACACATGAGCAATTGTATCTGGCAACTTCTCCCATGTTACTTTTCATGGGACAAAACATTAATATGTTTTTCACCAGTAACTGAACACGCCATTTATGCTCTCCTATTTCTTTTCTACCTTTACACACATTTTCCATAAATTTTTCAAATCACTTCCCGAGAGAACTTTCGCCACTTTGTACCAAGCAGAGGCTACCAACTTTGGTCATATACGAAACTACGAAATGATTTAATGCGATTCTCTATTGGACTAGCTAGCTGCAAAGTTATAAATGTTCATTACTTCTAGATGTAAAATGGTTTGGTTGCAAATACTTTTAAGTCCCTTAAAGTTTGTGAACTGGATGAGTAAACCTACCATATACAGCAGCGTGCATAAACAGTAAACTGACTAATGACTACAACTGTAATTTCCTTTCATATATGTCCTTTTATGAATTTTATAATAACGACAAGTGTTCATATCAGTTTATGCTGATTTTTGTCGTGTTAGACATGCATTGCCATTCTAACTAAATCACTGAATGCTTTATCATGTAATAAGTGCATACATACTTGTTTTTCACGTTTTCAGGAACTGGACAAGGTACCAACCAAACCTTCCTCTCCTTCCTCACCTTGCACTGGAGCTGAGCTGGCATCTTCCGAATGCTCCAAAGAGGCCGATCATCCAAGCCCAACGTCAGTCCTTGAAGCCCCTTTTATAGAGGACGCATCATCTGCCGAAAGCTTTGAAAGAGTCGGTGCTGAACTTCAGGGTATGAAACTCTTGCTATATGGTGAGAGTATCAAATTTTTTAGCGCCAAAATTGGATCTTGAATACACCCCTAAATGTTTTACTTAATTCCAGAAATTCACAGCTTGCTTTATCCTTTTAAAACTATAAATACCATAACCACCATTCTTACTTTATTTATCAATTTTTTTTAATTTTTTATTTTTCTGTAGAACTCCGATTGCAACTACAGCTCCTCAAGATGGAGTCGAGCACCGATGCTGACATGTCCACACATTTCGCGATCGAGGAAGAAGACGCTCAACCGTCCCACATTGTTCCGGAAGAAAATTACACAAAAGGTCCCGAAGGCTGGGAAGCTCATTATGCACTCGACGTGCTAATTACCTCTGGGCTTCCTCAAGAGCTCGACTTTAGCATGTTCAAAACATCATGGTACTCTCCAGACTGCCCTCTGGACCCGAAATTATTCGACACACTCGAGAAGAAATACGGTGGTGATGATGAGACGAAATGGGAAAGGAAGTTGCTTTTCGACAGGATAAATTTTGCACTAAAGCAAATTTTCGTGGAGCACGTGGACCCGTGCCCATGGGTCATGCCGAAATCGACGGGTTCGAATCTAGTGAACTGGCGGGCCCGCGGGATTATTGTGGACTCTGTTGATGATAAATTGATCGACCAGTTGGAGCTGCCACAAGTCGAGATGATGTCGGAAAAGGCTGTGGATCGGGAGATGGGGTGGGCGGGCCCCAGGGGAGAAGTCGAGATGGTTGGTAATGAAATCGAGAGGCTGTTGATGGATGACATGGTGGCTGAGGTTATTATGTGTATGTAGCTAAATGAAATGATTTTCTTTTTTTAGTTTTCGTAATCTAGGTCGGCGTAGTCCGGTCGGTAAATTAGGCAATGTTTTTTACAAGATCTAACTAACGGTAATAAAAATCTTTGTTGCATCATGCATGTAGCTCATATCTTCTGTGTAATTTGTGTTTGTTATTTTCTGTGAATTAAAACATTGGATGCCGGGCAAGTTAAACTACGGTCTAGCATGCTCGAGTTACTTTGCTCGAGCAATCGGATACTCACCGGATTATTCCTTACACCTTAGCTAGAAAAATAGTGACTGGTGGGACAAATCTTGCATATATGGTGTGCCACTGAAAAATCAAGATGCTTTATTCTGATGTAAAACTCCATAAGTTTGCGACTTGATTATATGATTGATCAGCCATTACATATGTCTAATGAGCTGAAACAAGCTCAAGTGCTCAGTCCTCCTCGAGCTAGCTCGTCACTTTTTTATTTTATATGAGCCAAGCCCGGATACTTTGTAGAACGGCTCGACTTGGTTTGACTCATTTGCAGTTAGAGTTCTAAGAATACAACAAAAGAACCGGTCGAAACTGGTTTTTTTTTTTTTTTT
>CACSLK010027829.1:2604563-2621543 GCA_902706635.1 Striga hermonthica | reverse complement strand
TATATTTTGGAGTCTTGTGTGACACCCAATCTAAGGTGGTTAGATTGGAATCTATTAGGACCAATTTGATATAGAAAATAAAACTACTTGTTCATTGATAATATTTTAAGTGTAATGTGCCATTATTAGTGTTTATGTTTTATCCAATTCAACTCTCATAATTTTTATATACGTAGTTGAATAATATCAATCAATCATTCTCACTCACTATGCATTCGCTCGCATAATTTTAACTATCTATCACTTTTTTTTGGTACATGGACCTTCCGGTTTCCGGATCCACAGGGGAACCGACTAATCCGGAATCGAGCCGGGTAGGACTACAAGGACGGCAAAGCTCTCCCTCAAGAGTTTTAACACTTTCAATAATATATCTCCAACTTTTACCTCTCATCAGTTTTAATTATTATATGTTAAATATTATTTATTGCAAACTCAAAATCACACACTCGATTAACTTTATTCAAAATAATTCACTTTAACCAATTAAATTAGATCATAAAATCCGTATCCAATCAAGCTCTAAATGTCCTATTCAACCTCAGTTAATGTTGGTCGAAAACATAAGCATCACAAATACATTTAATATATGAATCAGTAGGTATAAATATGAAAGAATGGTTGGGAAAAAAATATGTACTCATTAGTCTTATAAGTTTATATTAATGTAGCACAATATACAAAATTTTTCACTCGAAATTCCATTCAACTCAACTTCAATATCCTCAATATTATTAATATAAATAAATAATACAGTTCAATTATTCTTACTCATCAGATTTACTTTAAGTCACTATTCATCTACTCACATAGTTTTAACTAACCATCATTTCATATAATCACTCTCATACTTTTACATCAAATTAACTTAAATTATTTTATTTTAAATATTATTTTAATATAAATCTAAAATCTTATTAAAAATTAACCATACCATCTTTTTCCAAATTAACTCCAGTTAACCAAAAAATCCAATTTGAGTGAAAAAATTTGTATACAAACATACTACCATCTCTTTTTTTTTTTTTTAATCAAGTTCCTCCCCTTTTTAAATTAATTTGTTTCTATTGTTGTAATCAAACTCAACAAGGATTTAAGATTTTGTGCTCGTGTTCAATTATGTTTGACGAATATCGTATTCTTTCGTGTGTTATTCGAGAAAACCCGTATTCGTGCTCGTTCTTTTAATTCATGTTCGAATAAATCAGTAGACAAGCATTGATAACTCAATATCTATTAGTTTGAAATCATTCAGTCTTAAAAAAAAAAAAATATCATTCTGCATAAATTTTCATCAAAAATGTTCATATACAAATATAAAAATAAAAAAAATATATCAAATTGAGCTCCTCAAACACTACAAAATAGACTCGTATTTTTGTTCGAGCTCGACTCGATTAACAATGAAAGAGCTTTTATTAAACACAAACGAGTTCGAACGAACTTTTATTTGCAAATTTTCGATTCATTTACAACTCAATCTATTCTCTTGTACTTTAGTCTCATCATTGTAGTCATGAAAATTACCAATAAACAAACGAATTGTACTGTCTAGCAGTAGTGTAGGCCGCATGCTGTTGGCTATGCACAAGACAACATAATTTTTTAGATAAAAATTAATAAAAATGAAAAATAATGTTTTTTGTAGTCTTTATAACACAGTTGCGTGGTTTGTAAGATAAGCCTATGACATAAATACTTTAGATTATAATTAATTTTGGTTTGCTAATATATATTATTTTTTGTAGCCAGCCACGGTATCCGCAGCTATGCCTGACTAATCTATTGGTCGATTCGAGTCGCACACCTGGCAGTGGTGGGTGAGTCTCCCAACAAGGGTTTTCTTCATCCACAAGAACTCGAACCCGAAACCTTACTTAAGCGACATCAATCTGCTTACCATTTGAGAAAATTCCTGTTGGTTGTTTTGATAATATTTGGTTACATTAAACATGGATAACGAGAATAAGAATATAAATGGCAACTGGAGTTTCTTTCCCAGATCCTTTTGGAACATATGCTTCTTGATTTTTGAAGTTACATCATATTGAGCAACTTTTTCTATTGTTTTATCTGCCTAAAGGAATCAGATGCCTGTGTGCATGTAATATATATTTTTCTTTTGCCTCCATTTTATTTTTAAATCCCCTACAAATTAACTATGCCATCAAAGTTGTTATACTTGTCACTATTCTAATGAAACCATTTTTTTCCCCCTAGCTAGTCCTTCTCTTAGTTTGTCTTAATTGGCATTGCCACTGTAAGAAACATGGGCAAAACGAGTGGCAGATGAAGCGAACCAAAGACAGGGAAAGTCCAGATGAAGCCCAAGTGATGTTCTATCCTAAAACCAATTGGTGGAATGAGAAGTAGCTCACTAAACTTATAAATTAGGTCTATTTTCCTTATAAAAACGATGTGGTACAAACTCACAAGTGAATATTCTAATATCCAAAGCGGGTCGATTCGGGATCTGGTCGATTCAAATCCAAAATCTGACTCGATATAGACAGGTCAACAAGCGACTCAATCAAATTTAAAGTGATCTGATCAGAATCAGTTGTCATGTCTTGACCTGGACTCGTATAACATAGTTGTGATCTTGACCTGACTTGTTTTATAAAAAAATATATGATTATATTCAATTAAAATAGTTGTAACGGGTTTCTATCATAAGTAAATGAAAAATGGGCAGGAAACATTATTCATGATCATAGGGTGGATTAATGTGAAAAAAAATTATAATAGTATATATGTATGTGATATACACATACATATATATTCTCATAAGTTTCATATTTTATTAAAAAAAGTCCTAATATTCTCATTGCTCCTCATGTTTGGACGTGATTTTTTTTTTAAAGTTATTTTTTGGTTTTCACTTTCCTTTTCAATAGCTTGTCTTTAAGCATTTTAATATTAAAAGTATTGGGCCATGAGGTCATAGAACGAAATTGGGCCATAAGTTTGGACTCGGCAGAGTGGGCCGAACAAAAACTGGTCGATCCAAAGATGGACCTTAGAACCTGTCATAACCCATTTGTTTAACAAAGAAATATGTACTTATTACATGAAATTTTATCATGAAATTTTAGTATGAAAGTACGTTGTTGAAACCTTCACATGGTCCTCCTGCAATGAGCAATGGCTGTCTCAATCGAGCGCTCGATCTACAAAACGAACTTATGGAAAAAATATTAATAAATGAACTGCAACATGACATGTAACAAAACCGAACTCAAATCCGAAGCGAAATTTTTTCTCCACAAGAATAACTAAACAAAAGCACACCGCATGACACATAATGTTACCTTTTATTCCCACACAAGTTTCTTCTTTTAGCTCGTTTTTCTTGTTTTGAGGCTAACATCGTCTCGAGAAAATACCATAAACAACAAATTTGGTAATACCATAAACAACAAATTTGGTAATCAAAATGCGCTTTTTATGAGCAGTTGGATAATCCCAAATCTCAATGAGTTTATTCTGCAGAATCTCGTTCATGAGTTTCTAACTTAAGTGTTCATTTTCAAATGATTTATGTGATAGTTGCGACAGATATTACTCTATTGATGAAATTAATGCAATACCAATTATAAATGTTTCTATTACTTGTGTACACAGCTGTAAAATGAAACGGACAATTTACAAACACACATCTCTGTTCGGGTCATTTGTTTAGTTTATTAAAACGAACAGAACTCGATAAATAATCGAACATTTTATTAAACTAGTCGAGTCGAACTTGTACAGACAACTTGTTTTTTTTTTTTTTTATAAATTTTAAATGAACAATCGATTTGAAGTTCGCAAACTACTCGCTTAAACGAGCACGGACTCGAACATGAGTTACTCGACTCGACAAGATGAGTTCCAATTGTGGAATATGAATACTTACGGGGCCAAAACGAACTAACTCACAACTTCGAGGGCCTTCCTTTTCACACTCTTTCCGGCCCCCAACCCAATCGACAACATAGATCTAAGGGGCATTTCGGTGATTAATGAAAAGTCAAAAACACGTAATTTGTTGGAATTAACTCCACCAGCATCACTTACATTTCTCCTCCGATTACCTAAATCCCCATCACAATCTCCTCCTCCGCTCAACCGCCGCCGCTGACGCCGCCGTGCCTGATCCGTCCCTCTGTTTATCCGATCGAGATGGCGAAGCTCCTCCTTCTCCTCCCGATCCTCCTCTTCCTGACGCCCCTCGCCTCCGCCGAGATCAAGAACCTCAAAATCTCCGCTGATTCCCGGCCCATGATCCTCTTCGAGCGGTTCGGGTTCACGCACACCGGACAGGCCACAATCACCGTCTCGGCGGTCTCCGTCATGTCCGCCGTCGGCTCGCCGGATCCTTCCAGGTTAGGTTTCTTCCTCCTCTCCGAAGAATCCCTGATCCAGGTGCTCCTCGAGCTCCAATCGAACCCTTCCTTTTGCGTCCTCGACTCTAAATACATCAATCTTCTCTTCACTTTCCGAGATCTGTCTCCTCCGCCACACTCCTCGTTCAACCACTCGTACCCGATCACCGCCCCGAACGAGTACTCGCTGTTCTTCGCCAACTGCGCCCCCGAATCTACGGTGACGATGAATGTGCGCACGGAGCTTTACAACCTCGACGGCCTTGGTAGAGAGAAGGACTATTTGTCTGCTGGGCTGACCCAATTGCCGTCGCTCTACTTCTGCTTTTCTGTTCTGTATTTTGCGTTCTTGGCCTATTGGATCTATACCTGCTTGCAAAATAAGAAGTCTGTGCACAGGATTCATTTGCTCATGGGGCTTCTTGTGATTATGAAGGCACTGAATTTGCTCTGTGCTGCAGAGGACAAACATTATGTGAAGGTCACAGGGACGCCTCACGGATGGGATGTATTGTTTTATATTTTCCAGTTTATTCGGGTCGTGTTGCTGTTCACTGTGATTGTTCTGATTGGTACCGGGTGGTCGTTTTTGAAGCCCTTTTTGCAGGAGAAGGAGAAAAAGGTGTTGATGATTGTGATCCCATTGCAAGTCTTGGCAAATGTTGCCTCGATTGTGATTGGGGAGACTGGTCCCTTTATCAAGGATTGGGTAACTTGGAATCAGGTTTTCTTGTTGGTTGATATTATATGCTGCTGTGCGATTATTTTCCCGATTGTTTGGTCCATTAGGTCTTTGAGGGAGACATCGAAGACTGATGGGAAGGCCGCAAGGAATCTGGCAAAGCTTACACTTTTTAGACAGTTTTACATTGTTGTTATTGGGTACTTGTACTTCACTAGGATTGTGGTGTTTGCACTCAGGACAATTGCTGCTTATAAGTACCAGTGGGTGGCTAGTGCAGCCGAGGAGATTGCCAGTCTTGCTTTCTATGCTATAATCTTTTACATGTTTAGGCCGGTTGAGAAGAATGAGTACTTTGCACTCGATGATGAGGAAGAAGAGGCTGCAGAGATGGCTCTTAAGGATGAAGAATTTGAGCTTTGAAGTTTGAAATCAATCAAAATGCGAGTCCTTTTTTGTTTTTTGTACCTGCCCTGCTTTCACTGATCGCGAGTTATTTTAGAAAATATTATATATGGATAGATTTGTGTACGTGTTTTTGAACTTTTTTTACTTTGAATTTCCTCTAGAGACCAATGAGTGTTATCTATCTACCTTTGAAAATGGAAATGTAATGTCTTTTCACTATTTTCGCCTCCGTTTTTTATTTTTTTATTTTCGTGTTATATTTTTGTTCAGGTGCAAATTGTTACTTGTTTTTTTAAGTACATTATTTCATTGATGTAGCACATTCTTTCACTCACTGATACATGTTTTTCTGTTTGACGAATTACGACGAGTTGGTAATTCTAACATAATACAACTCTGGGTTTGAGTTGGTAATTCTAACATAAAACAACTCTGGGTTCTTTTCCTTTAGTTGATCCTGGTTTGTGTGGACTGTATCTCACTCATGCTCTTCATTCATATTCACTTCAATGTCCTCTTGAAAGCTAAATAAACGTAGTTGGAAAAATCTGGTGGCACCGTAAGCTAGTAGCTATTTTGATAACAATTCGATTGCTTATTCGTTCTGTGTGTTGAGAAATCGGTATATATGGTGCTTGCATTCTTCTTCTATCCATTATTACACAATCAATATTCACATGTTGTCCTTTTCTGAGTCTCTGATTAAGCTCCAACTGTATGGTTTACTGTTGAACTGAGTATTCTTGTGAATGAGCAAATGAACAAACATGTTTTAGTGACATGTTTTAGTGGCAAGATTTGGAAATGGATGAGGAGAATTTTTCTTTTCGAGTCCTTTTACTCGGTTGGATAGGTTCAATTTGAAAGTGGCTTGGATTTTGAGGACTTCAGTTTGAGAAGTTATCCCATCAAACCCTCACTAAACTGAAGTTATCCCATCAAACCCACACTATGGATGACTCCATAAGCCGAGTCATCCGATGGCTCTATAGCAAAAGAGATACAGGTCTCACAAGTCACAACTGAGGGACAAGAAAATTGAACACTGCATTCAAATGGTATAATCATCACAAGAAACCTCATTGGTTGTTCTTATACTTTTGACTAATTAGTAGAACAGTGACGCAAATTCACAAATGATCAACTGGACTGAACCCAAAAAAAAAAAAAAAGAACACAAACAAAAGTTGCAACTCCCCTCACTTAATCCTGCACAAAATTAAGTCACCATCTTCTCAGAAAGACCAACCACCAAACATGCAGTCACAAGTTACATGACAAATTCCAAAAACAGTCCAACAAAAGCCTTTGAGAAAAAAGTCTTTTCTTGTTTCTTGATGCAAGAAAATCTTAACAAACACATAACCATTCCCCAACCCCGCTTTTCTCAACACTTCTCGTATATAGCTATAGCTTCATCCACTACTCCTATAACTATAGCTTCGATAGATGAGATCTCAAGCCAAAGTACCACAAAGTCCAAGTGACAGCCCATCCATGACGAGCGCCTTGCCGTTTTTAGGCCCTCGACACTTCATGGAGCTCCAAGAGTTTAGCCGAAGAAACGTACGGAGCATGCCTCACACGCTCGGCGAGCTTATGCAGTATGTCGGAGACCAGTCCACCGACCCCAATGCTCGTCGGATTCTTCAAATCAGAGAAACCGACTTTTCCCGACCACCCAAAACGCCCTTTGTCCTTTACTTTCGAAACCTCACTTATAGCATCAAAATCCGCCGGAAAATCATCCCATCATGTTTTAACAACGCTAGTAAATCGGGTACGACAAAAATCTTGCTTGACGGGATTTCAGGACAAGCCTCGGAAGGCGAGATCATGGCCATTCTCGGGGCCAGCGGGTCCGGGAAGTCCACACTTATCGATGCTCTCGCCGGCCGCATTTCTCGGGAGAGCCTACAGGGGACCGTTACCCTAAACGACAAATTCTTGGACCCAAAACTTCTCAAAGCCATATCGGCATACGTCATGCAAGACGACCTTTTGCACCCGATGCTCACGGTCGAGGAAACTCTAATGTTCTCGGCCGAGTTCCGGCTACCGTGGGCCATGCCCAGGTCCGAGAAGAAGGCCCGTGTTGGGGCCCTGATTAGCAAGTTGGGCCTTGAGGCCGCCGCTGGGACGGTTATCGGAGACGAGGGCCGGCGAGGTGTCTCGGGCGGGGAGCGGCGACGGGTTTCTATTGGGACCCACATCGTCCACGACCCGATCTTACTCTTTCTGGACGAGCCGACCTCGGGTTTGGACTCGACTAGCGCGCACATGACAATCAGAGTCCTCCGTCAAATCGCACTGGGTGGAAGTATAGTTATTTTGTTGATTCACCAACCGAGCTACCGGATTCTGCGTCAGCTCGACCGACTAATCGTACTCTCGCGCGGCCAAGCGGTCTTCGACGGGCCACCCGGGGCTCTTCCCAGTTTTTTCACGGCGTTCGGGAGCCCGATCCCGACAAACGAGGACAAGACGGAGTTTGCACTCGACTTCATTCGCGAGCTCGAGGGAACTCCTTGCGGAACCCGGAATCTAGCCGATTTCAACAGGAAGTGGCACGAGGGGAAGAAAAAAAACCAGAGCTCATCGTCGACCCTTGAAAACTCCACGCGCGCGAGCATTTCCACCGGCGAATACGCGAACCCTATGTGGAGAGAAATCCTCGTGATCGCCAAAAGATCGTTCACGAACTCCCGACGGTCCCCCGAGCAGTTCAGTGCTCGGCTCATCGCAATCCTCGTAACCAGCGCTATACTCGCCACCGTCTTTCGGAATCTCGACAACTCACCGAGGGGCGTCCAAGAGCGTTTCGGTTTCTTCGCGTTCGCCATCTCGACCACGTTCTACACGTGCGCCGAGGCCATGCCTGCTTTCCTCCTCGACCGCCACATATTCGCGCGCGAGACAGCCCACAACGCGTACCGCCGCTCGTCTTATGTCGTCTCGCACTCGGCTGCCTCGGTTCCTTCCATATCAATCCTCTCCGCCGTGTTCGCGGCCGCTACCTATTGGGCTGTGGGCTTGTCAGGAGGCCCGTCGGGCTTCGTCTACTACTTTTCATTCATAATGGCGGCATTTTGGGCCGGGAGCTCGTTCGTGACCTTCCTATCGGGCATCATTTCGAACATGATGGCCGGTTACACGGTGGTCGTGGCAATCCTAGCCTACTTCATGTTGTTTAGCGGGTTTTTTATAGACCGGGATAGGATACCTAAGTACTGGCTGTGGTTCCACTACACATCGCTCGTGAAATACCCGTACGAAGGGGTGATGCGGAACGAGTTCGGGGACGGGTCGAGGTGCTTCGTGAGGGGAGTTCAGGTGTTTGACGGGACGGCGTTGAAGGACGTGCCGCACAGGGTGAAGCTCAATTTGCTGGAGTCGATTAGTAGGAGTCTGGGGAAGAATATTAACGGGTCGACTTGCCTAATGGCCGGGCCGGATATACTGAAACAGAGAGGAGTTGTTGATTTGGATATATGGAGCTGCCTGTGGATTACTGTTGCTTTGGGGTTTTTGTTTAGGGTTCTGTTTTACTTTGCACTGTTGTTTGGGAGCAAGAATAAGAGAAGGTGAAGGTACATAGTTGAGTTGTGCGAGTACTTGTGAGTTTTTCATATGATGATACTGTGTGAAATGCGTTTGGTTTGTTCTGAATGAATAGCAAAGAGAACTACTGCATGTCATCATATGTAGCTCTTATATTGTGAGTTGTAGAGGTCTTTCTATCACACAAATTTATGCATATTTAACACATACATGTAAATTATGGAATAATTATATTTGCATATTTTATAAACATGGAAAGATTTTTTTTTTTTTTTGGCTTGTTTATATTTGCTTATGAGGTGAATGAAGTTGTGACTAGGGTTGCAAACGAATCGAGCGACTTGCGAGGCGCTCGCGAGCGCTCGAGTCAAAGTTCGACTCGAACTCGAATCGAGCTCGAACGGCTCGAGCACGGACTCGATTCGAGCTCGAGCGGCTCGAGTACGAACTCGAATCGAGCTTGTGTCCATATTTTGCCTTGTCGAGCTGTTAAAGATAGACGTTGTATTATTAAAATACTCCTTATTATATATATTAGCATATATGCTTAATCGTAATTTTACCTTTTTACTTAAATATTTTCAAGCCAAGCTAGAGCATTTTAATTTCGAGTCGAACTCGAGCTATTGTAATTTTTTATCGAATCGAGCTCGAGCTCGATCAGCTAAAAAAAAAAAACTTAATCATGCTCGATAAGGCCAATGCTCGACTCGACTCGACTCGGCTTGTTTGCAGCTCTAATTGTGACATGTGTATCAAATTAAACCAACAATCTTAAAGAAAATGCTAAGGTCCCGTTACATAACTATTCCGTCGGGGTTTGTAACTGTTAGATCATCATGTAATCATTAGAAATAGTTGATCTAACGGTTACAAATCTCATGAAATTTACAGTATCATCTTTGACCCTTAATTGTTCCTTTTCGTTTTGCTTAATATCTGTTTGGTTATAATAGAACGTTGGCATATTTCATGTAGTATTATACAAGTTATTTTTTATATATCATTTCCAACAAATTAATGTATGCTTCATTACATTAAATGGTTTTTTATTTTATAAATTTAGTTAATACTATTAAAGTCGGATTCGGATCAGTTGATCAAAGTCGCAAGTTGCAATGTTGCATTGAATCCCATTATGACCAAACAGTGGAACCAAAATAAAATTTTAAACTGGGAATGCACTAGTGTTAAAACTTTTGAGGAGAACTTTGCCGCCCTGTGGTCTTACCCGGCTCAATTTCGAATTAGGTAATTCTCCATGCAGTAGTGTTAAAACTTTTGAGGGAGAACTTTGCCGCCCCTGTAGTCTTACCCGGCTCAATTTCGAATTAGGTGATTCTCCGGTGGATCCGAAAACTGGAAAATCCTGTACCAAACAAATAAAATTTAAAAAAAAATAATAATTATACTTATATTTTTCTCCAACAGAAAAGAACCCTAATCCAAATGCACCGGCGAACCGCGCCTACTGTAATCATCTCCGATGCCCCTTCCGGCGGTCCTGGAGCATTCATCATCCGGTGTACTATCCCTCCTAAGAGCCTGCAGGACCATCGTTGATCTCAACCAAGTCCATGTCCACATCCTTCGCAGAGGCTGCCAGCAGGATCATTTCCTGGTCGCCCATTTCATCTCGATCTGCGCAGCGGCTCTGCCGACCAATCTCTCATACCCCACCGGCGTTTTCAATTCCGTCACCCGCCCGAACATATACCTCTGGAACATACTGCTAAAGGCCTACTGCGAGAACTCTACCCTTCGCGAGTGTTTCTCGCTTTTCAGTCGGATGAGAAGGAGCTCGGGCGTGATTCCCGATAGGTACACATTTTCTCCTTTAATAAAGTCCTGCTCAAATGCTCTAGCTTTGAGGGAGGGGTGGATTGTCCACGGGGCCGCCGTGAGGTGTGGGGCCGTGGAGGATGTCTTCGTGGGCTCCAGCCTGATCGCTTTCTATGGAAAGTGCGGGGAGATCGAGTGCGCGCGTAGAGTGTTTGATGGATTACCCCTGAGGAACGAGTTTTCCTGGACGGCGTTAATGGTGGGGTACATTAATTCTGGGGATATGTGTGCTGCGAGATGCCTGTTTGAAGAAATGCCCGTGAGGAGTGAGGCCACGTGGAATGCGATGATCAAGGGTTTGGTCAAATTGGGTGATATGAGCAGCGCTAGAAAACTGTTCGATGAAATGCCCGTGAGAAGTGAGGTCTCCTTCACGACTCTAATTGACGGGTACGCCAAGGCAGGACACATGGCGGCTGCTAGGTCCCTGTTCGACCAGCTGGCCCACAAAGATCTGGTCTCGTGGTCCGCCTTGATCTCAGGCTACGTGCAGAATGGTGAGTCCGGCCATGCCGTGAGGGCCTTCCGTGAGATGTGCGCCACGGGCCTAAGGCCAGATGAGTTTGTGATGGTTGGCCTGATGTCCGCTTGCTCTCAACTGGGCTCTTTGGAACTCGCAAGATGGATCGAATCCTATCTCATGGAGCCGGGCGGGTCATTCGACCTGACTCGAGCCCATGTGGCGGCAGCCCTTGTCGATATGAACGCCAAATGTGGGGACTTGGAGCGGGCAGCTCGGTTGTTCGAGGACATGCCCAGACGAGACTTGGTCTCATACTGCTCGATGATGCAAGGGTTGTGCATTCATGGGCGTGGGGCCCACGCGGTGCCGCTGTTTGACAGGATGATCCGTGAGGGCGTGAGGCCTGATGACGTGGCGTTCACCGTGGTCCTGACTGCATGCGGCAGTGCAGGCCTAGTAGACGAGGGGTGCCGTTATTTCGAGATGATGGCCCGTGATTACTCCATGAGCCCGAATGCTGAGCATTACGCGTGTATGGTTAGCCTTCTTGGTAAATGCGGGAAATTGAGGGATGCATTTGAACTTATACGATCGATGCCCGTTGAATCAAACGCGGAGGCTTGGGGAGCTCTGCTCGAGTCGTGTAGGTTGCACGGTGACGTTGACTTAGGGGAGGTAGTGGCGTGTAGGCTCTTTAAAATGGAGCCACGGAATGCAAGTAGTTACGTGCTTTTGTCTAATATTTATGCTGAGGCTGATAAGTGGATTAGTGTATCTCGTTTGAGGGACAGAATGAATGAGAAAGGTGTTAGGAAGATACCCGGATGCAGTTATGTTGAGTCGACTTCTTCTGGTTAATCAAACCCAAATCATTATAAAAGCCGAAGACCTCTTTCTTAGTTGCGTCCAAGAGTGTCAATCAGAACTTGGTAATTCGCGCTTGAATTTTTCAATTGGTGCTTCCAATAAATACTCTGTTGTTTTATAGAAGACTAGAAGTTCACTTCTTTTGTAGGTGCCAACCATGACTGAGTCAAATGCGGGCAACCAATGGCATTCTCTATGAATGCGTTGATACTATCATGCGCGTTGAAGATAATGGAGGATTAAGGGTACTTGCTATCAATATTCTGGGTAGATTTTTGTCTGGCTGTGATAACAATATCATGTCATCCTCATTTCGTTTGGTTTGGTCATTCTGTAGGGGAATAACACCTCTTTGTTATTTGCATTTCTTGGAATTAGGGATGAATTTGGTGTGTTTCTTTGCTTTTGCATAAACTGTGTATAGAAACTGTTTTATAAGGCTCTTTTGGTTAGATCTATCATACAATAAATTTTTGGGTTTATTTTTCCAATTAATTCAAGAATTAGACCGTTTTTTTTTTTTTTAACCTAATGACGTCACATTATTTGTATTTTTGTTGTCATCAAACCGAGATAACTATCCCAAGAGCTGTTGTCGTTCATTGAATAATAGGCCATTCGAATTGAGCTGAAGTAATATCCAGTAAAACTAACTCGCACGTGGATGATAATTATTATGCTATGAGCTATCCGTCCAATCTATATGCTATACTGATCTTAGTGACTGAGATACCTTTTTCTTGTTCTGTTGAAAGTTGTCATAGTATTTTCTTTTTTATTTGATATTTAATTGGCTGTAGGATGCATGTATATAGTAGCTTTTGTATCTGATGAAAAAGAGGCATTATTTCAGATATGTCTCATTGAATATGCTGATGAAAGCAATCGCCTTAGATAGTCAAGCAGTGCAGAAGCATCGAGTGACGATTCTGGAATGTGTAAAGGTGTGATGAGACTACACCTTTTTTTATTACCCTTCTATATTCATAATTTCCCTTTATAATTCTCTTGACTGTCACTTCGATTCTTTAAAAAGTACAGTTTTGCTGGAGATGTTCCGATTTAATTCATTAACTTTATTTTGTATTTTGGTTATTGATGTAAATCTGTTTAGTCTTTTGTTTCTACTATCGACTAAAGTTAAAGTTTAGCAACTCACCGTGTTTATTTGATTTCAGGATCCGGACCCTTCAATTCGTAAGAGGGCTCTTGAGCTTGTTTATCTTCTGGTAAATGAAAACAACGTAAAGTTTTTAACGAAAGAGCTTGTTGCTGCAAAAATTTACTCAACTGTGGAGAAGTAAGTAATACAAGTCAAAATCAGTCGTATGATCATTTTATATTTTGATTCCTCAAGGTGCTTTGCATGTTTTCTTCTATTTATCTAACTCATTTTGTTCTTTCAATTACAAAAGGTGCGCATCGCCTGATAGGAATGAACTTGGAGATTGAAGCCCATCGCATGTTGAGGCCCGAGCAGAGAATAAGCGAGACAGGTACAGCAGCAGCCCAAAGGAGGCCAGCCCAAGCCAAAGCCCACCGGTTGATGATGATGATAATAAAAATAATGGGGCCTGTTCTTCTCCACGAGTCAGTCTCCTTAAGTTTGTGATATGAATAAAAAAAGGTGCGCATGTAATGTAGTTTTATTTACTATTTGGAGGTTTTTTTATTTTTTTATTTTTTTCTGTCTGCAACTTGTGCTATTATCTGTTCTAATCGCTCTTAAGCAAACTTGAATATGGATACCTTCTGGTTATGTTTTGATGTTGCAACTCAATTTTTTTCTGCTTTCAGACTATCACTTTTTATTCAAGTTTCCAAGTTAACCAATGTTGCTTCCGGGGTGGATTCATATCAAATAATATTTTAAAACCCTTGATTTGACCTATTAAAAAAAAATAATATTTCATTTCATCCTATGCTGTATTGAATTTTGTCAAAATTGTCGTTGAAGGTTTCTGTTGACATCCGAGCTGAGTTGGGTGGGCTCGGAACAAATACGACATAAAAAAATAGTCGAGCCGCTTACTTGGGTTGGAGTATTAAGAGTGAAAACTGAACCCAAGAGTAAAAATAGTGAGCGAGAGTCAAGCACGACACATAGGTCGTCGGGTAACCTTAAGTGTAAGACCGACCAGAAAATACTAAAGCCAATAGAACCGAGTTCGAGGCTTGGATAAAATGAGCCAAAGTTAATATCGAAGACCCGAGCTAAGCGCACTAAGGCGGTGAAAAATATTAAAATGACGGCCACTTGTACCCTAATGATGAAGGATGGGGCAAACCTACCAAACGTCTGCCAGCCTATGTGTCATAGCCTCATAGGGTTACATGTCACATTTAATGTGTGTTTTTTCAATTTAATGCTTGATGTACTGCCGGTTGTGACCAATAATCGGGCCATCCTTACTATAAATAATCCTATAAATCATTTGTAAAAGGATTCAGAAAATTCTCTGCACTCAAGACATAAATTCGACCATTAAATACAACACTAAGTGCGAGCATCTCAAGCAACAATCCCCTGGTCCCGCAGAATCTTCGCCTTCGCGAAATGCTGGGTGGTGGAAAGCTTTGTGGAATTTGAAAATCCTCCCTAAAATCAAAATGTTCCTTTGGAGGGTATGTAACTTGGCATTCCCTTCAGCTGAGAACCTGTTCAGGAGACATATTGTAGTGGAGGCTAGATGTCCCAGATGTTCGAGGTGGGAGTCTAATATTCATGTTTTTTTCGAGTGCAATTGGGCTAAGAGGCTTTGGAAATCTTCCGGGTGGTGGACTATTCTCGCTCCTATTCGAGGTATGGGTTTTTCTGTTATTTTTGAAGAGCTCTTGAACAATGGTCGTGGTGCCGATTTTTCTACTTTTGCCTATTTACTATGAATCATTTGGCATGAGCGAAATCGAATTAAACGCGGTTTGCAAGCTAAATCGGTAGAGCAAGCTTGTTCAGTTGCGGTGGCTTGGCAAGAGGAGGCCAACAAGGCTCGGTCAGGGCGGCTCGATTTGGATCGAGTTTTGCTTCCACCAGCTTGTGATAGCTGGTTTGGAAAAGGGAATTGCTGTAATGATGTAACCTTATTCTGTGATGCTGCGGTTCGAGAAACAACAATTGGTTTAGGCGGTTGGCTTGGAGATTCGACAGGAGTATGCTGGGCGGCCTTTGCAGTTCGCATTCTGGGTTCCTTTTCACCAGCTGAGGCCGAATTAGTTGCCCTCAGGTATGGTCTTCGTTTCGCATTAGATTCGGGCTTCTCTATTCAAAGTGCGAAAACAGACGCTCTTTCAGTTGTTCTCGGGTTGATTGAAAACTCCCCGTTCGATCCGTTGCACCAAGTGTTGATGGACATTTTATCGCTTTTGGATAAGCTTAATTGCGGGTTTTGTTCCTTTGTGGCTAGGGAACATAATGGTGTTGCACATGCTATTGCTACTCGGGTTTTTTCGTTTTCATCGACGGGACTTTTTTTTGTGGATTGATAGCATCCCGTCTTTTTTGTGTCCCTTGTTTGGGTTGTATTTTATACTTTTTGTTTAATTTAGTGCAAAAAAAAAAAGTGCGAGCATCCGTGCTCGCTATCACAATTCACAATATCCAACCTCGTTTTCACTTGTACCAAATTAAAGTAAAATACATATCATCATCACAACAATTGATTAAAATCGTAGGTTAACATATTTAAATTTTCCAATCAAATTAGGCCTTAAAATTTGATCGAAAGCTACTATAACTCCGCCGTTAGATTCTTATAAAATACACATGTATAGAAACCATTTTCTTCAATAATATAACGTTGTCTCTCGATCATCAATCAAAACTCCCAATAGTTAGCAATTGATTTTGAAATCTTTATGAACCAAAATCAATTAAATTGGAACATCAAATACAAAAAATTGATAACGGCACCATAATATCAGATTGGGGGGGTCTCCCACCTAGGTATCGGTCGGACAAACAGAGGATTAGGGTGTATTTGAAAACATTTTTTTTCTCCCTTTCAAATAATAAATAGATGGTCAATAAAATTAGCATGATCATAGTTAAGGGAGATGCTACAATCCCGTTAGGAAACTATTCCATCGAAGTTTCTAACCATTAGATCAATTATTACTGACTGTTACATACTCTAACGGAATGGTTCCGTAATAACATTTCTCCATAGTTAATAATAGTGAGATTAACTTCCAAAGTCCTAAATCAAAAAGAAATCAACCTTGTGTGTGTGTGTGTGTGTGTGTGGATGTGCTTTAAATTTGTTCCTCCATGCTTAATTGACCATTTAAATTTCCACAAATCCTTAAAAAAAAATCACCTTACTTTGAAGTTTGAACAAACCCCACACAATCTCCTGCAACCAAGCAATAATAACAATGGCGTCAAATTCACCTTCCCCAAATAAATCACCACCATTCATTACTCTTTCTTCGCCTCCACCTTCAAAATAAGTTACAAAAATAAAATAAAAAATCACCACCAATTAGGCGCCAAATCAGGATCGCACAAAAAAAAAATGCCTAGCCCTAGAATTTGGGGCTTCCTCCTCCTCGCCTCCGTCCTTGCCTCCGCCACCTCCGCCACGGTCCACCACGACACCCCAAGGGAAAAGCTCAAGCGCCGCGGCGCCTCCGGCGCCGCCGCTCACCCGCCCGCACCGTTCGTCCCGTCGTACAACCTCGAGCAGCAGGAATATCTCACCGCGCACAACGATTTCCGCCTCCGCGCCGGCGTGCCTCCGCTCTCCTGGGACCCGGTCCTCGCCGCGGCGGCGCGCGGCTGGGCGGAGCTG
>CACSLK010027829.1:2569677-2588267 GCA_902706635.1 Striga hermonthica | reverse complement strand
TAGCTAGAAGTTTGTGTAAATAGATCAAACTTCAGGGGACTCTTTGTAATTAGCACTAAAACTAACATAGAACTTGGGGAAATTTTATGAATTTCTTTAAAGAGGTCAAGTCATAGAAGGGGAGATGTGAACTACATACCTCTAAAAGAACTGCTTCGATTTCCAGAGCAGATAATTTATATCCCCCAACCTTCATAATATCAGCATTAGTACCTGAATCATGTCATAATATTAGAACATAAATATTTCGGGCAACATTTATTGAAATACATAAAAAGTGAAGTACGAAAAAAAAGCTTACGTCCCAATATGACATAGTATCCATCTTCATCCACCCGAGCTGCATCTCCAGTTTTGAAGAACCCACCATCGATAAATGACTCCTTAGTCACCTAAAAATAGGTCATCACTAACTCAGAATGAGAAACGGGGCCTCGCCTCTTTTTTTTTTCTTTTTTTTTTTCTTTTCAAAATCTTCCTAGAAAAGTCGATGCATCTTGTACGAGAATATAAAGCACCTCCGGAAGCTTCCAGTATTCCTTGAACAATGAAGGGCTTTTGATGCAAAGCTCACCTACCTCCACATTACCGTCTTCTGCAATTATCTTGGCCTTTCAAGGATAACAGAATGCAGATAAGTTTGCATACAAAGCGTCTAACAATTAAAAGATGTTGTAAGAAAATTAAAAGTCATTGAGTCCTGCCATAAACATTTGATTAAGAGGAACATGCTTGTTTGGATTACGCCAAAAAAAACCTTTATCTTTGGAATACACTATTCGAATTACTAACCTCCACACCAGGAAGTGGCTTGCCAACTGTAGCTCCTTTACGCTTGCCATTTAACGGGTTTGATATTGCCATGACAAACTATTGAAACATGGAGGAACCATTAAAATAGACAAGGAAAATTATTCTTCAAAAATCAATGATCTATAGTGCTTTTTTATATGGATGATAATGAAAGGGATTAATTAAAAACACTTAACCCTTGAATCATCTCCAAAAATAAACAAATACTCCATAAAATATCTCTAATCACCCTATTGAGGGTGTGACCTTGTGAAATATAAACCAATATCAATGGGAAATTTTCATTTTGATAAATGATAAAGAAAAGTCACCTCGGGGGCATTTTAGTAATTAGCTTAGATGAATACGAACCTCGGTCATGCCATATCGTTCTAGAAGCACGTGCCCGGTGATAGCTTCCCATTGTTGCATAACTGGAAGAGGGAGAGCAGACGAGCCACACATCTGTCAACCAAATTAAAACAAAAAAAAAGGCTATTGGTTCGAAAGATACAGTATGTGACCGAATATAATAAAACTCATTTCCCGTTTCATTTTTTTTTTAAGGTTATAATTACTGAAAGGAAGAATCATTGGGCAAAATTTACCATGAGCCGTAACTGCTTGGCAGCTGCAGTAGAAACAGCTTTTGTTTCAGGATCCATAGCTTCATACCCTTGTATTAAACGTGAGTATATGGTCGGGACCTACAGAAAGAGAACGACAGTGGTTAAATATTGTAGTATAATTCTTTTTTCTTTTTCCCTTTTAGAAGTAATTTTAAGGAAAATGACGAAGGCAGAGCTTACTCCTGTGAACACAGTAATAGCATCATCTGTTTTAGTTTGGTCCTCTGGATAAGATTCTCTCCATCTCTGCCAGATTCCCCTCACGCTGAATTTAGGCATGAACTCAACCTTTTTATAAAACAAGTATTTAATTAAACATAGCAACCTTAAGCAGAAAGCATGCCCTTTTTGAAGATTATGAAGGAATAAACCGAAATTGTGGGAGAAGTTACCGTTGAACCCGCATAGAGAGGAGCAAGCAAGGCATTAAAGAGGCCGTGCACGTGTATGGAGGAAGTTAAGACCAACAAGAAACTTTCAAAAAAAAAAATTAATCTTTCTCATAAAGTTTCATTAACCAATCTATATTTTAATTTTTACGACAACAAGTAGTGCAGATATGATTCTATAAAAGAACCAAAAAGGAAAGAAAAAAAAAAAGAATTAGAGAAGCAAAAGACTTTTGAGGATATGATGTAGCGGCAGGCAGTGCAAGAACTGATCAGTCGACGTGTAACCCCATGCTTCAGTAAGCATTTGAACCTGAAATTGAGATTATGCTACATGATCAATCACAAACAAGAAATCCCTTGGAACACTTACGTCACAACCAAAAAAAAAAAAAAAAGGTCAAGAAAAAAAGGTTAAGCATCAAGTATTAGGTTTAAACTTGACACGGCATCACATCAAATTATTAAACTGAGAGCTGCAGTATAAGAGTTGTAAATTCACATTAAAAATAGAAAAAAATAAAAATAAAATAAGATAATCTGTGGAAAAAGAGCAAATTATGATAAAGTATTGCATCATCTTAATTGCTTAAGAGGAAAATAGTACACAAGCAGGTACCTGTGCTAAGACACCTTTATGTGTGTGCACAACTCCTTTAGGTTTTCCGGTAGTGCCACTTGTATATATGATTAATGCTGGGTCATCTCCTATACATCAACCATATAAACAGTAACAGATTAATAAATAGCAGCGCAAAACATTATATATAGTTAAGGCAACAACACACACCTCTTGTCTCCAGATAATTTTCATTTTTATCGATTTCTCCGTTTTTCATGGGATCAATCTCATTGGAGTTTGCCACTATGTCTGGAACAGGGGCAAGAATGGATAATAGAGAAGAAGTCTTAGCCGCAACAGCTTTCATTATTTCAAGATGATCCTCAGTACTCAAAATCATTGCGATATCCTATTTCAAAATCAGACCTTCTAATTATTAATGCATTAGAAATGTGGCAGGTGTGCTGCTCTATTAAATATGAGGCAAACAAAAATACAATCAACAAATTTATATGCTCCACATCATTTTCTAAAAGCATTTGCAATTAGTTTGTTCTAAACTAGATAAAAAAAAATAAAAAAATAAACAGAAGACAGCTTTAAGCTACAAACCGAATCATTCATGACGTGAAGTAGTTCGGCCTCTGGGTAGCTAAGTGCAAGAGGGACAGCAACACATCCGCTGAACCATGTTCCGAGTACTCCGGCAACAAATTCCGGTGAAGGTTTAGCTACAATCCCGACCCGAGCTCCACTAGGATATTTATTCTCTCCCACTCCATTTACCTACAAAAATACCAATTTCATTGACATTATTATGTTTACTCAACAGCTGTATTTCTTGATCCAATGTTCAACAATACAAAAATGACCAAGAGAGAAAAAAGATCCAGATTTTTCACCATTTTGAAACAAGTAAAATGATTTGTGTATATTTACAGTTTAATGACCTGAAATACAAAAGATGGCAAAAACGGCGCAACTTACGGATTTTAAATTAGCACCATTTAACAAGTTAGAGATCTTCTTAGCGGATAATATCAGCTGATGATAACTGTAACTTTTTTTGTCAGCTCTTATTGCAACTCTCTCTGGAAATATGGAACCTCTGGTAGCAACCGTCTTGGCAAGTTCCATAAGTAAGCTATTATTACGTGTATCTGCAAATTGAGAGATGAAAAGAGAGTCAAAAACATCACGAGAAAAATTTACGAGGAACTGGAAATCAGAGGACTCACATATCAACCGATCAAAAGCGGTCATAGGAATTCCTAAGTGATATTAACATGAATACTAACTAACCCCCACCCCCTCTCTAAGTCTTATAATGTAGAGCGCATAAAAAATGGCCTTTACATGCTAAAGAACGAATCTGCTAGCAGTAAATGAAGTGGATTCATTGTGAACAAAACCATATGGGCTCATCTCAAATATAAACATATACGAGGCCAACACAATTTTTGAAAAAAATATTGAAATGCTTTAAGACATGAAGGGAAACACAAACACACACACACACACACACACCTCAATGCAGTTATTGAGAACAAGCTCAATATATTTTGCTAAATCATACATATTAAATTTCGACTTAGATTGCTAATGTTAACTGTACCCAATAATTGGCGCAGCAAAAGATCATCTTGAAGTTCTCCCATACTCTAAACTAGCACGACCACACAATCAAGAACCTTTAGATCATTCAAATCTCCGCAAATGTCAATTAATCTGATGATCTGATAGAATCAAAGCTACTCAATTCCACAAGTCCAAACAGAATGCAACAATTTCCTCACAGATACCAAATTCATTTGAGCTTCATTTACAAACCCAACTAAACACTCCTCACACCATCAAAGCACACAAAAATAATCAAGGGCCAAGGCCCATTAAAACTCCCAACTCAAGATTCCGACTTTTATGCAATCAAATATTTAATAAGAGGGGAAGAGCAATTTTTACCAGTAGAACAAGACAGCGAGTGATGAGAGGAGCAAAAGATTCGATCTTTATACGATGAATTCACAGAAAAACAAGATTTTGAAGATCTAAAGCCCCAGTACGAGGAACAAACAAAATATTTACGACAAGGGCATGAATTATAAAATGGGAGGACCCGGAGTCTGAGCATGTGGTTGTTGGTCCTAAATACGCTCATGCGTAATTAGGTGGCCTGAAAATTGCGATAGTATTAAATACTATATGAAAGAAGATAGTTTAATGTAAAGGAATGGTGGCCCACTGCGTTTCTGGGCGACTGCGTGGCGTTCTTGATTACGGCTTCTTTTGTGCTCTCTCATTCAAGGCTGTGAAGGGTAGGTTTGAGGGCTTTAAATTTTGACGGATGGGGTGCTCATGGTCATGGGGTGTGTGGTGTTCTGGTTTGGTGGGACGGAAGGGACAAATGGTGAAAGTTTTGAGAATGTCAGCAAAAGTTGTTTTTTTTTTTTTTAATGGTACCGTAGTATTTCTCATTTTTTGTACTCGGATAAAAATGTTAGAATTTTATATTCGGATATTTTAAATTGGAGAAAAATTAATTTCAGTACCAAACAATGAATTTTTATACATATATTTTTAGTATTTTGGGTAGCGTTAACTCAGATTTTGGTGTATTTTGGTTAAAAAAAATTGAAAACTTTAACTACAATTTTGACAAACTTTAGAACTTGAGGAAACGCATAATTTGACGAAATTCGACTCAGATACGGAGAAAGGCGGCGATCATTAGTTTTTAACGGTTTTGGACCAAATTAATAATGAATTATTCAAACATTGAAATCAATAATGATTAAATTGAATACACTAAAAAGTTTCTACTCAGCTCGATTCTGGATTAGTCGGTTTCCCTATGGATCCGGCTCGATTCTGGAATAATCGGTTTCCCTATGGATCCGAAAACCGGAAGGTCCCTGTACCAAAAAAAAAAATGATTAAATTTAATACACTAAAAATGAGTCGAATCAAAATTTTCAAAATAGTATATATTTGTTGAAATCCACCACTAGAGACATTGGGTTAGCAGATTGTGGCAACCATGAGTTTTAAATTATTTTGGACAAAATGCTTAAATTTTTAAATGTTAAAACCAAAACTGATTAAAGTTGAAACCCTAAAAGAAGGTATATCTTATGTGTTGAAGTAAGTCTTGTGCCTCCTGTGACATAACCACTTCATACGGTGACCTAATCCACTGTTGTTCTGTCCTTCTCTGCATCAACCCAAGGGAGCCTTCAAGTGTTCTCACATCTGTTGAAAGTTCGATGCACCACCATCTGAGACACAAGGAGACGATGGCTTTGAAAAGTCTGGTGAGGAAGAGGACATCACCACCAATTCTCCTCTTTTAACTCCCCTCATGTTGAGCCAGTGACCTTTTTTTCCCGACCGAGAAGGATACTTTTGACCTCGACTTTGTTGACTTCACCACTCTACTCGCCGGAAGAGCAAGGAGAAACATCCGATGTTGAGGTTGTGCAAGAACCTGAATATGATCCTTATGACCTCACCAATGCTTTCTCTAATTGTCTTTATTCCGAGTGTGCCTTGAAGAGATTCGAGTTCCTCGCTAAATTTGATTTCATTCTGAGCGTGTTGTGAGTGGTTAAAGTTCCTCGACTTTGGCATATTTGTTTGATTAAGGGTGTTGATCCAAAAGCCTCTGTTATTGATTTTGGTCCCTTCTTCTCTCAAATTGTCTGTGAGTTTTATGTTTATCTGACCCCCTAGTGTTTAAACAAGATAACCCTCGTTTTGAGAAAGTTTTCCTTTACAATCGTGTTGTTAATTTTTTCTCTATTCATCTTAATGTCTTTCTTTCTGAGCTTTGAAATTACCACATTTTTTCTTCTAATAAATGATTTGAATGATGTGACTTTTGTGCTCACTGGTGGTCGATTAACTAAATGGCCAAGATCCAACATCCATGTTGGTTCTTTTTGCCTTGTGAAGAATATGTTGCACAAGATTGAGGCATGCAATTGGACCCCAACCACCAATAAACATCAACTTACAAAGTTACAGAGCAAGGTCGTGTATAGAGTTACGAGCAAGATCGTGTATTGGATGATGACCGAGAAGAAGTCTGACATCAGTCAGGTTATGTATGACTACATGAATTCCTTCACCCTTAGCTTTGATCCTCGTAGTACTTTGTCTTTTCCTTGCTTGGTCTAGTCATGTCTAGAATCTGTATGTGTTCATATGCATCCACGTTTGGGTGACACTCTTGTGTATCCTCGTCACCCTTTGATTGTGAACACATTGCACTGTGTGTGACTTTTCTACTCCCAAGGCGCGTCATGAGATGCCTCATATTGATGTTCTTGCTCGTTGGGATGAGTTCTTCTTAGCAGATGCAATCCTGGACTAGTTAGTCAAGGAAGTTGTTAAAGACCACAGTGGAGATGGTGCTTAATGCTTTCAAGGCTCATATGCGCCTGAACTGTCAGCACTACACATGGCGGATTCGTCTTACCTGAAATGCTCTTAATCAGCAGGAATAAGTGCCATCTCAATATCTTGTAGAGATCTTCCTTTGGTTTCAATAACATGCCTCTTTACAAACACCACATACATCAAGCAAAAAGGTTGCAAATATGGAGTATAGGATTTTGGGGCCCAGCAGCTCCAGCATATGAAGAAATAATAAGCCCACGAAAAAGTTAATCACCTGATGATGAAATAATTGTGAGACCCCATTTGTACGTGTGTATGTGTGTGTGAGAGAGAGATAGAGAGAGAGTAGAAATTCTTATAAAATGGAAACAAGACAACTACAGCCAACAGGAAAAAAATAAAAAAATATTAAGATAAAACATTAGAATATCATGTCCAATTATCCAATGTACAACCATGCAAAAAGCCATTGCCTTGGCCCTAATCCGACTAGGAATATCTCTGACAGAAGAGTTGGCTTCAAGCTAGACAGTCTTCGAAATTGGGAGTGAGGTATCAGGTGGGAAATGGGAAATTGATTAATATCTGGGAATCCCCTTGGTTACCTGACTCTAAAAAATTTTGTCCTACAGTGCAATTTCCCAGTGATCATATGAGAGTCAAAAAAGTTTTTCAGTTGTTCAAAAGCAAATACATTGAGTGGGATGATGACTTAGTGGTGCAGACTTTTTCTCATGAGGAAACTAAAAGTATTCTTTCTATCCCTATCAGCCATACTGATGCATATGACAGATTGGTGTGGCATTGGCACCCAAAGGGTCTTTTCTGTATGAAGGAAGTTTATAGATTTCTACTTGAGAAGCAGATACAGAACCAGAAGGCAACCAACACCAGCTCAGGTCACAACAAAATGCATGCACTTTGGAGGAGAACTTGGAAACTACCAGTGAAGAATAAAATCAAAAATTTCATTTGGAAATGTTCGTATGGCTTTCTAAGCACTTATACTCAATTGTTGCATAAAAATATTTATATTGATTGCATTTGTAAGATGTGTGGGGAGGGAATAGAAGATTTGGAACATATTCTATTCAATTTTCAAAGGGTTGTTAAGTGTTGGAAGTTGTTGGGAATTCAGTGGGTGCATTTTGATAGAGCTAATATGAAGTTTAAAGATTGGTGGGGGGATCTTTGTTCTGGGGGAAGGACAATTACTTTCAAGATAGGATCAATCTCTCAACCTACATGTTATGGTGGTTGTGGAGAACCAAAAACACTTGGGTGTTTGAGAACAGCAAGATGGCAGAGAAGGATGTGGTGGATGGAGCCTGTAGGGAATGAAGAGACTTTGAGGATGTTGTTGGGCAGAAAGCTGAAAATCATGTTATGGTGGCTGATCTTAGAAGGGACTTAGAGATGTTAGGGGGAGGGGTAGGGCAGTTGTTTCTTACTGTTAGTGCTTGTCTCTTACCTGATTGTTCTGTTGCTTTTGGAGCTGTTGTGGAGTCTGTAGAAAAGATAAACTTCAGATGGCAGGATTGCAAGGAAAAAGCTGGGAGCACTGAAGAAGCTACTTTTAAGGCACTAAGATGAGGGTTGAAGCTTCTTCATCAGACTGGTTACTCATTATCATTATGCTGCAGAGTGGATTCTGATCAGATAGCTCTTTTGTTGAACCAGAAAAATGAAGCTCATTGGGGAGTGATGACTATTGTCTCTGATATTGTATCTTTTGCCCAGAATATCACTTTATGTAATTTTCATTCTGATAAGTTTGCTTGTTCATCTTCTTTGTGTTTGGCCTTGGAGGCTTGTAAGAGGACCTAATATTGGTTGCTCGTGGTTGTAGTTTGTCCATTTGTGTGGGTTGCTATGTAGCTTGTACTAATTTGAGTACCCATTGTGTAAGACATTATCTTTGAGTTTTATGATATGGCTTGTTTGATGTTGGAAAAAAAAAAGCCTAATGGTTAAATAGTCTATTTCTCATATTTTTTTATATATAAAAATTATAAAATGCATACTTATATGTGAGATCTTAAACTTTTATTTGGTTCGTTTATGAAGTATGACATTTAAGTATAAAATAATGTTTGCAAAACCTATATAGTTGTTTAAGTTGTTTATGAACTATGTCATTTGAGTATAAAAAGTATTTTTACTAGTGAAAATTATACGAGTAGTGATATGGGATATCATATTGAGTGAACTAGACCCGCGAAATCGACCAACCGAATAAAGTGAGACGATAGGACAAACGGAGTCGAACGTCTAACCAGGAGCATTCAGGTTGATAAAGGCACAATGGAGATACGAGGTACAGGTCGAGCTAAGGTCCCAAGATGGCTCGAAGGATCCTCGACCCGTCAAAGAGTTTGGTCAATTCGTCGACCTCCGCACTCAGTGGATTAGCCATGTGGAGAAAGTGTTGTACTGGTGACGTGGGGTCGGTCTGATGGTTAGACCATCTAATAAAGAAGGCAAACGGTCAAAGGCATCTAACTCGAGAGTAACGTTATTAATGAGATTGGACCACATTTCACAACAGGATTGGTGGTCTGACCACCTGACAAAGTCTGGCGTCTGGGGCAATGTAGGTCGTACAGAGGGGCATCCTGAGCAGCTAGGTCAACCCTCCGAGTAGACTTGGTGAATAAGACACCATACCCCTTATATACCGGCTAGGTTAGTTCTTCTTCACGACACTTTTATCTCTTAATATGTACTATGTACTGTTCAAAATCTCCTACACATCTCTAACTTAGGCATTGAAGGCTTTTCACTGAAAAATCCCACCAATGTTGAATTTTTGCAAGCCTTGAAGGTCATCAGAAAGCAAAGATGAAAGAGAGCATATCAGGTCGAACCAAACCGGTCGAACATCTTTTGCATACCAAGTAGCATCACTTATGTTGGGTCGTTCTACTCTCTCCGAGTAATGTGTTTGTTTGGAAGCACTATTGTAAAAATTCATTTAGGGGTTGTTTGGTTTGAGGAATATAGAGAGAAGGGGAGGGAAAATTTTAATTTTCACTTGTTTGGTTGCAAAATTAGGAAGGGAGGGAGAGGAATATTTCAAGTGATTTTCCCTCCTCTCCCCCACTTTTTTCTCCCCTCCAAAATTGGAGGGATTTGGAGGGGAAGTGATTTGTGATGATATAAAATTACCTTTTAGCCCTTACTTTCAATTGTTTTTAATTTTTTATTTTATTTCATTAAGGGTAAATTTATCATTTTGGTTTTATTTTCCCTTCCTCAACCAAACAAGGTTTACCATTTTCCCTCCCTTCCCCTCCTAAATAATCCATCCAAACAAGGTAAAATTATTTTACATTACCTCCCCTCCCCTCCCTTTCTCTCCATTAAAATTCATCCCCTCCCTTTCCCTCCATTGAACCAAACACACCCTTAAGGTCTACAAAGAATTTCTGGAGAACCAACTTATACACAAGTCTATTTTTAATTTAGCACCAAATACAACATACTTTGTCCAAATGGACATTTGGATCCGTTTGATAAATGCTTCCAAACAAAACAAGTATCTTTCAAACAACCTATATACAAAAATTCAAGGCTTGCTTGTTTATGAAATAATTTGCTCACTTTTTTTTTCAACTCAAAATCTAACTCAACTTTAACTCAACCTCATTATCTTTAATATTATTCATATAATTAAATAATACAAATCAATCATTCTTACACATCACATCAACTTTAATTCACTATTCATTCACTCACATAATTTTAACTACCTAACATTTTCAATCATTTTCAATCATTTCCAATCATTTATCTTTTACTTTTACATTAAATCAATTATAATTATTTTATTTTTATTATTAATTTATACATTTTTAAAATACTACTAACAACTAGGCATACCACCTTTTCAAAATTAACTACGGTTAACCAAAATAACTCATTCTGAACAAATTATTCCATACCTTATGTAGTAAATTGACTAAATTCATCAATTAAGTCCAAGATATGCATAATTAACAAGTTTGTAATCAGTCAATTTACTAAATTTGTTCTCTTAAGATTTCTTGTATTGAACAAGAGAAAAAAATCATCACACCATAGACCATCATATTTTGTTGTTGGAACCTTTGCCGGAGTTGAAACAGATGACATAATAATCAACAGATAACAAATAAGAGCTTTCAGAACTAATAGAATTTCAGGTAAGTTCAAAGAGGCTTTTACCAGATTTGGAAAGCCTCAACAAAAGTTTTGCCAAAAAACATGACAGTTTTTTCAGTCAATTGCTACAACTAATTCCAGCACAAGGCAGTAGTAGTAACCTAGAAAATTCACCTGATGAGACCATAGGTAATTTACGACCACCTCCCAGGGAAACATCTCGTCATAACCATATTAAACACATGACAACACATACTATAGAGTATTTAGCTACCAAGAAAATTACTAAAAAATAAAATAACAAAAGCAAAAACAAGGAAAAAAAAAAACATAATAATGAATCTACCTAAAGTTTAGTGATCAAACTCTTGAAAAGTACGCAGCAGAAAACCAACAAGGTCGAAATGCATATTGAAGAAAACACACTTGAGAGTTTAAAACCAAAGGGAGATAATAATTTTCACCATAAAGCATTGAATTCATGAGATGTCTCAAACTTTTTCAATGAAATATTTTGCTCAAAGACCCTCCCTTGTACCCGAGTCCAGGCACATGTAGTTAATCTTTTTTCATAGAGCATTGAGCTTCTCCAAAAACAAGATAAATTCTCAAAACTAGGCCCAGTACGACTATTACCAGGCAGTTATAACATATAGCATAGTTGAGAAAATCCCCTATTATAAGACTTCACAGAAGCAACTGCAAATTAATCCAGTAAAGGTACAAACCAGACCACAAACTTTTGGGCTATAAACCGATCAAACAACAATTACTAAAACCGAATCACATAAACAATCAAGAAAAAACGAGAAAAATAAAAAGAAAAGAAACGGACCTAAGGATTTTAAATAAAAATAAAAGAAAAGAAACGGACCTAAGGATTTTTTTTAATCTAAATATGGTTGATGGTCAACTAGAACATGTTCACTCCACGGACATGGCCACTAATTAACCCAGGTCTCACCAGGAAAACCATAACTAGTTGAGTTTGGAAATAAAGAAAATTGTGATCCTTGTGCACTGATGTAAGTTGTAATAACAATGCTACATGAATCCATGTTAGTGAGTCAGCATGAAAACCACAGGGAGGAACATGAAGTTAAATACTCGAACCATAAGTTCCTGAAAATGGATGAGAACAGAACCAGTGTCAAAATAATAATAATAATTAAATAACTAAATAAATAGATAGATGAATAGAAGTTTCCGTAAGAATGTCTCACTAGTCACTACTGATCGCAGATAAATACTTCAGGTCCCTGGACCAGCCTTGCCAGCAATAGCTGTCTTCTGAAATGTGCACAACAAGAAAAAAAAAATGAGTATTCAAGATTAAGAAGAGGGAACATAAACATACCATTGCTGAAATTGTCATTATCATCTGCATAAATACCCACTTTAATATTAATATTTATCAACTGCATTTACCTTTGAACCAGAATCTGGCTGCGCAAACCTGCAAAACACCACAGATCACTAACTCATTAATAGCTACTCAAATGTTCTTAGAAAGCATTATGTCATATAAAGATATCCACACCTATGACTGAAAGCATATTAACGGTTATGCCATATCTCAAAATAGTGAAGACAAAAGTGAAGATGCCAAAAACCTGAGCGCCCTAGCTTTCTTTTTATCTTCCTCTGCCGAATCAGTCACAGATGATCCAAACCTAGCAAGTCTAGCTTTCTTTTTCCCATCCTCATCAGCTGGTGTAGATTGCAGTACCCCAAACCTACAGAAAGATAACAAAGGGTCAGCATTTTCGCCCAGCACGCACAAATTCACTAAAAAGTAAAAACTAAACCCAAAAGCACAAAACCTCTCTGCTCTAGCCTTCCTCTTCAGCTCCTCAGACTGCTTTGATGAATCTAATTCACTGACAGCAGGACTGGTGCCAAACCTTCACCAAAAGGACAGAACTTTGAGAACATGGCCCAATAAACCTCATTCATACGAGATATAATCTAACAACATAAGGGTAAAGAAAGCATCACTGAGGCTTAGCTCTTTGCAGGATACTAATTAGTGCTGTTAAGCATTCTGATTTCATTTCATGTTTAACTCTGGCAGAAATTGAAAAGGTCACGCAGTCGTCTTCATGTTCTTGACTTAGACCTGACCTAATATGGGGTTCCCAAATCCAACACGGCAAAAAGTACCAAACCCTAACCCTAACCTAATCCGCCAGCCCCAAAAGCTGTAAGTCCGATCAAACAAATTATAACTATAAATTGAGTACCTCTCAGCTCGAGAATTGCGCTTCTCTTCCTCGGACAGATGCACAGGCATACCAAACCGCTCTGCACGCTTCATTTTCTTCTGAATATCAGCAGCCGGGCCGTCTCCATCGGCGTTGATGGTTTTCCCCGGCCGCAGTTTGCCGTTGGATTCGCCGTCGCCCCCACGTTGACCCGGCGTTTGTTCAACTGATGACGTGCCTTCGGTGCTCGGAGGAGTTAGCTTGAGATCTGCAGTGACTTTAGGGTTTTCGACTTTAGGTATTGTCGCCGTCGCCATTGGGAACTAGGGAGCTTCACGGAGAGGAATGGAAAAAGTGAGTAGGGTTTTCTCGGAGACGAATTTGGCCGCGGCTTATGACAACTCCAAAATTTTATATTATATAAACAGAAAAATATGTACTTGAAAATTCAATGCATCAATCATAATTTAATACTAAAAATATATAATTATTATATTGAAGATTATATTTTTTATATTATTTTTCAAAATATGATATTTCAAGTACGATACTCGTGTGCTACACGAGTGTATGATAAAATACAAAATGCAAAATAAAGAATGAAATAAAAAAAATTTATAAATTTTGTTGAAGTTGGAAAAAAATAAATATGAAACAATATATAACAATTGATAATAAATAATCAAGCGAACTGACAATATTATTTTTAAATTCTAAAAACTAATTTATATACATCAATAGTTTGTTTTGTGTAATTTTTTTTTAAACACATAAAAGAATAATATGGACAAAACAAAAAATTTAGAAAGTGATATGATATGCATGTTAAAGAAAGAAGATACTAAATAGATTTATATGTAAATATTTAAATATATTAAATATGCGTATTAATGGTAATCCAAAATTAAATTATTTAGCATAGAAAATAGTATTTTTTATTCGATCTATATTATGAAGCATGCGAAATTGTGCTCAACGCGTTTTGTAATTATATATAAGGGGATGATTGCCACGTTGTTAATTCATACAAATAATATACGTTTTGAAGATATCGGCTTGGGATATCAGACAATATCTTTAATTCATCCTAAAATATTTTAGATTTCACCAGAGTGGATATAGACATATCAAATTTTGTTTGTTTGTTTGTTTATTTTTATTTTTTATTTTTTATTTTTTTTCAACGAGAGTAGTCTTGAAACAATTGGTTTTGTTAAGTTTTAACTTTTTAGTGAGATTTAAAGTAAAATAAAAATGATTAAAGTTTATTTGATGTATATGAGAGATGTAATTAGAAGTGATAGGTAGTTAAAATTATATGAGTGTATAATTAATGAATCAAAGTTAAATGGTGTGTAAATATAAATGATTAATATTAGTTAATTATATTTATACTAATGCAAATAGGGCGATTGAGTTAAAGATAAGGTAGATTTTGAGTTGGATTATTCATATCCACTCATACACTTACTTTAGATACATATGTTTTATTAAAAACTCAACAGTATAATTTTCTGTAACATTCGATTACACATGATGAGACTAAACCCTCCCTATATATAATTCTCGAATGCGCTGAACTTACGTGGTTGTTTCTGGTGCTTCGGAATCATACTTGGCGAAGAATCATGCTTCGTAATTAGGTTTGGACAAATAATATTGATATATTAATAATTAATAATCTAGGTTTGGACATTCCATAAATATTATTTAGCTAACTTATGTATTTTAATATCACTTGTACTAATATAACCCTTTAATTCCTTGGAATTTTACATAGTGAGACACTAAGTGACTAATATATCCCTGACTTTTAATTTGTTTCCTTCAATTAGCTATTGAATTGTAAATGTATTTTAAAAGATGATAAATTTTATATTTTCTATCGGTTTTACATATATAATATATCAAATTAATCATCTTTTGATAATTTTCGATTTGACATCCGTATTGTATATACGTGTGCGTCGGCATATGGCGGCGAGTTCGATTTGTACGATATGCTCGGGGGAGGCTGAGTCGACTCTACATGCACTTCGGGATTGTCCGGAAGCGATGAGCACATGGAAAAGGCTGCTGCCTCATACGCGATGGCCCGAGTTCTTTTCTTTGGACCTGCCAGGATGGTTGAGATCCAATTTGTCTGGCGGCTTTTCTTTGACAGATAATTGGAGCAGTTTATTTGGCCTCACATCGTGGCGTTTATGGCGATGGCGTAATTTAAAGTTGTTTCAAGGAGTCGATACCGCTGTGGCTAACAGGGTTGGTGAAATCCTCTCATTTGCCGACACGGTGCGCGGGGCCTTGGAGAGTGGCCGGAAGGTTGGGATTTCCGGGTTGCGAGAGACACAGTGGTTAGCCTGGTCTAGCCCGGGGGTGGGCGAGTTGAAGGTCAATACTGATGGAAGTTTTATTCCGGCGACGGGGATGGCGAGTGCCGGGGGTGTCATTCGAGACCACCATGGGAGATGGGTGAGTGGATTCTTGATGAATATTGGCTTCTGCACGATTATTGGAGCCGAGTTATGGGGTTTGTTCCAAGGGCTGATGTTGGCATGGGATATAGGGGCCCGTAACATTATTGTTGAAGTGGACAACAAGAGTATCCTTGAGATGATGGAACGTGATGTTTATGATGGGCCGCATGGCAATGTGTTGAAGGGGATTCGGGAGCTTTTGGGTCGCCCTTGGACAGTGCGGCTTGCCCATGGTTATCGTGAGACTAACTTTGTGGCGGATTTTTTGACATCCTTGGCGGCTAAGGGGCCGGGTGGTTTTCAGAGATTAGATTCCCCTCCGGCGGGGGCGGGGATCTGGCTACAGCACGACGTGGTCGGCGTGTCTTATTCCAGGAAGGTTGTTATCTAGTTAGCGTAGGCTTTGCCTCCCTTTATTGTACCGAAAAAAAATAAATAAATTATATTTATATTTATAATAATAAAAATAATTATATTTATTAAAAGTCATTAGAAAAATAAAATTATTTCTCAATTGATATATTTATGTTTCATGTTGTTATATGTTGTAAGTTAAAAAAATTATTATAATATAACACAAGTACGTCGCACAAATAAAAAGTGACATACTAAATATATAATATAATATATATATTTATAAAAGGTATTTAATTTTTTTAACTATTTTTTCTCATTAATTTTAGATTTTAAGAAAAAAAAATTAGCAAACACCTGTGTAATACACGATAATTGTACTAGTGTTAGATATATAGATCAAGTAAAAATTTTAAAATGGCATATAATTTGTTGAAATTCTCTACGAGCAACAACGGTGGTGGAGGGTGAGAAATGCGACAATTGTTTCGTTTCTTTGCATTTGTATTTTTTATTTTTTTTTTTACCAAAATTGATCAAGTCTTAAAAATTTAGGACTAAAATTGATTACGTTGCATCAAAGATTCAAAATTATTTCTCCCTTTGTAAACTCATACCAAATTTCTAAATAATGAGTTTATTGTTTTTTAAATAATAAGTTTATTATTTTCCAAAAGTGATTTTGTTAGGTTGTGTTTGGTACTGATAAACTAGCTTATGACAATATTTGGTAAACTAGCTAATAAGATAGTTGATAACAGATAAGCTAGCTTATAGCTCATAAGTAATTTTCGAGCTTATAGCTTATATCCTATGTCTTATAGTTTAAAAAACTAGCTTATATGATAAATAAAAGTGATTGTTAAAATTATATGATAAGCTAGCTGAAATAAAAAAGTTTAACTAACTTATTTGAAAAACTACCCAAAAAGTTTATGAGATAAACTCGAGCTTAAAAAGCTCACCATACCAAACAAAACTTATTTAAATATAGAAAGTTTAAATGTATTGTCAACTTGGGTGACAACTTGGATTACAACCCAAGTGTAAATGTATTATCAAGAAATTATTAAATAATGCATTTACAATGGTGTTGTAACCCAAATTGTAACTCAAGTTGGCTTTATAGCATTACTCATAACCTATGAATAATGCTATTTGGCCAACTTGGGTGACAACTTGGATTACAACCCAAGTGTAAATGTATTATCAAGAAATTATTAAATAATGCATTTACAATGGTGTTGTAACCCAAATTGTAACTCAAGTTGGCTTTATAGCATTACTCATAACCTATACGCTAGTTTTTTTATAAGTGAATTTCAAGCTTATAATGGATAGCATGTGACTTATGGCTTAAAAAAGTTTATATGATAAAAGTGTCGGGTAAAAATGAGACAATAAGCTAGATTAAATAAAATTTCAATGTGCATGTTTAAAAAGTTAACAAAGCGTCAAACTTATGAAATAAGCTCGAGTTTTTTAAAAAATCATCAGACAAAACTAAATGTATTTAAATACAAAACCTTTATTATAAACTAATTAAAACTGTAAACTAGCTTATATCATCACCAAACACTTGCAACCACAATACCCAATACATTTCCACTAGTGCGTGGCCCGTGCGATGCAAGAAAAAACAATATTAGGATTATGTTATAAATTAAATATACAAATAAATTAATTAAGATTTACTGAATGGACCGAGACCAGTTTATAATCAGTCTAATTCACTTGAATAAAATATTTTCTATTGAATTCGTCAACACCAATCGGTTGAACTGGTTGGACCGATACGATTTTCTAAATAAATGTTGATATACTTAAATTTATATAAAATAAAGTTACATATTTAAATAAAATAGAGATTTATAAATTATTTATCAATTAATTTAATTATTTGAAATTTTAAATTGTTTAGATATTTAAGTAACACATTTTATTCAAATTTATTAAAAAAGTACTATATATGTGTGTGTATTAAAGCATATTTTTAAATAAAAAATATTAAATTGTATGATTTTTATCAATTAAATTGTATGATTATATTAAAACGTATTTATAAATTAAATTGTATGATTTTTAAAGAAAAATGAAAAAATAATAAAACTACTATTTATGAATTACATTAAATACTGACCTATTTTTTTACTATTAATTTTAGTAAATACGATATCGAAATCATATATATATATATTTGTGTGGTGTTAACCAAATCCACTGGATTTTTAAAGGGACCGTCGTTTGGACTCATCGTGTGCTAGTGAAACAAGCAACGAAGAGCCAAGAACAAACAAAAAAGGAAAAGGCTTTGGAGCCATGAAATTGGCTTCAAGTATTCACACCAACTCGATCCAAATTCACTGCAGCTTCCACTTGAATCTGCTCAAGCCCTCATCAATTGCGTCTCTCAAGAGCGCCCCAGCAAGATTTAGTCTTCGCAACTCCTTACGAGGAGCCCCAAATGCGCATAGTTTTCCGATAATCGCATGTGCCAGAAGGGCTGAGCGTGGGGCGTGGGAAGCTTCAACTTCACGGAACGATGACAAGGGCGAGCTTATTTTTACTGGAAAATGTTGTTGTGTTAACTTGTTTATCCATGAACTCTGATAGATTGTGCTTTGTTGATTTTTTTTTTTTTT
>CACSLK010027829.1:2556843-2569655 GCA_902706635.1 Striga hermonthica | reverse complement strand
TTTTTTTTTTTTTTGTAATTCTTTTTGGCATGGTTTGTGAGATTTATGGTTCTAAGTGTTGTGCCTGGTGATGGGTTTTGTAGCAAATGAATCATCGAGATTTCAGTCGCCTGAGGGCACTGATGGCGATTTGCGCTCCTGTGATGATGCCTCTGATGAAGTTCTTGGAGAGATTGCCTCAACGAGTGGAGATTATGCTAATTGCCTCAGAACCGTAGGCTTATGTGTATGTATCTACTGACCGTTTGTTTTTCTTTTGTGGATTTTTGTGATTTTCTATTTGTATAATCCTGAGCTGAGAAGCCAATTTCGTGTAATTGTATCTTTGTTCTATAGGTGTTCTCAGCTGTGGCATTTGGTGTGGGTTTGGGTTTGAAAGATGGGATTGGCAAGGCATCCGAGTTTTTTGCCGGGTTTGTGCAATAACCTTCGATTAGTGATTCTATACTTGAATTAGTCTGCTCGTAATCATTTAGAATATGGGAATTCGTTATATAACTTTATGCTCGGCTTTGTTCTGTGTTAGAGCATCTTTCTTGATTGTTCTTATTTGTCATATTTTCAGGTACCTATTGGAGCAGAGTTTATCCGTGGACAATCTGTTTGTATTTGTCTTAATATTCAAGTACTTCAAAGTGCCACTCAGTTATCAGGTCCACCATAACTTCATGTGGGTTATGTAACATAATAACATTCCTATGCTGACCCGTGCTTTATTTTGTTTCTTTTGATGGCAATATGAATGTTGATGGGAATTTAGAATCGGGTGCTTTCTTATGGTATTGCTGGTGCAGTAGTCTTTCGGTTATCGTTAATACTTCTTGGAACAGCAACACTTCAGGTCAATTTTGAATTTTCGCCTTTCATGCTCTTGTTTGCCAGTCGAGCTTTACTAATTACTATCTGTTGTTATCCTCTAAACTATTGTTGTATATTTTCTCGCTCATCTTACTGTTAGAGATTTGAGGCGGTTAACCTATTGCTGGCGACAGTTCTACTATACTCATCGTTCAAGGTTTTTTATTCTCTCTGAGCACTCGAACTGCTAATTGCCGTTACTATATTCTGTTGCTTCTCTTATTTTAAAATGAAGTTTTTACATTTAGAGAATGCAATAGAGTCTAGTGATATACCTCTTTGATCCCTATTTTGTTAGCATTATGTTTCTGTTTTTATTGGCTTTATGTGCCTTAACTGTTGTTTTATTTTGTTAGTTATTTTCTGCAGATGATGAAGATAGTGATCTCTCGGATAATTTCATTGTAAAGACATGTCAGAAGTTCATCCCTGTAACTTGTAAGGTCTTTCTCTGTCTCCCAAGTCCACTTTAGTGCTAAGAATTCAGGGTATTATCTTCAACCAATGTTCTAAATATCGCTAGGCGCTCGACCAGCGCCTAGGCGCTCTAGGGCCTAGGCGGCGCCTAGTCGGGGCCTAGAAATCAATATTAAATACTTTATTTTTCATTTATTTTAACTACCTACAAAATAAACTATCTCAACTTATAATAAATTTAAATCCACACACCTAAGTCCAAATAATAATATTAATATATATTAAAGAAAACATGAAAACAAAATAATGTAATTCGTATTTAAAAAAAAAATATAAAAAGAAAGTGAAAAATTGCCGCCGAGACTGCCTAGGAGCGCCTAGGGCCGCCTAGCCGATTTGTGCAAATCGGAGACGCCCGGGCACAGCCTAGCGCCTAGGTGCCGCCTAGGCGGCCGCCTAGGCCGATTTTTAGAACAATGTCTGCAACTATTGAAAATTTTCAAGTTCTTCTTGTCACAGGTGGTGATATGACACTTTTAAGTGTGGACTTATTGAAACTTTTCTATCAAAACATGTAAAGAAACATTTTTTATTATTATTTTTTTTTATCATCATGTTTGTTGAAGAAGGGTAAAAAATATGTTAAGATCAAATTAGAGGTGCACATCGCTAAGAAACTCAAGCATTTTTCATATGGTTCGTGCTGTCTGAGCTCTTTTTTTCGGTTTTTTAATCTACCTTGTATTTATTTCAACCCTAGTCTTATCCTCTAGTCGTCATCCCATCATAGAATTGCTCCTCAGTTGTTTATTTTCTTTTCTTCTCTTTTTCCCCCAAGTAAGCTAAATGCCCCTATACATTATTTTTTTGGTTCGTAAGATCACAATATAAAACGACATTGGTTTTAACTCCTCCATGTTTTATCATTTGCAGCTAATTATGACGGAGATCGGTTTATAACTATTCAAGATGGTGTGTGGAAAGTAAGATATCAATTACTCTTGGCTACTTATAGCAAAATCTAACGTCTACCTGCTTTAATAATAATAATAATAAAAAAAAAAAAATCAAATTGTTTATTAAGTTTGTATCTGACAGAACTCAAAACATTTTGCGCAGGCAACACCTTTGCTTCTTACAGTAGCAGTTATTGAACTCAGCGACATTGCATTTGCCGTGGGTTTTTTTTTTTTCATCACCATAATTGACATTTTTTAAAATGTATAAGTTTGATTGTGAATTCATTTTTCTTCCTCGTCAGGTGGATTCCGTACCGGCAGTTTTTGGTGTCTGTCGGGATCCTTTCATAGTATTTTCATCTAATCTCTTTGCCATTTTAGGTGAATCCTCGTTCTTTATCCTTTTTATTCTTTTTTTTTTTAGACCTTCCACAATAGTTTTCATGTTAGTGTCATAACCGACGATGATATAAATTCCCATGAATGTACGGTTTTACCTAAGTGGATTTATAAATTAGGTGTTGGTGTTTTATGTTGCTAAATCATGCAGTATGCCGACAGTTTAGATGAAAACATTGTAATGCTTTGATTTATCTTTTATTTTTATTTTTTTCCCATTTTGTTCTCTCTACAGTTGCATGTATCTATTGACGAGAATTCGGCAGCACTCATGCGTGGCTTTTTGGTATTGTAGGTTTAAGATCATATTACACGCTAATTTCGGAAAGCATGGCAGATTTGGAGTATTTGCAAGTGAGTTTTTCTTGCTAAGTTTGAACTTACTGTGCATAAAAGGCGCCAACAATTCAATTCGAGTGGTCTAGTAAGCATTAGTTGTTACATGGTCCATATCAGTCGAATTATTAATAAGGCTGGCTAAATTGCAAGTTTGGTCTTATTATAAGTCATGAAGGTAGCAATTTAGGTCAAAAAGACTGAATTGCAGCAAAATTTTAAATTGCATGACTTAAATTGCTAATCAAAATCCATCTCAAACATACAAAATTGAGAATTTTGACTGCCAAAGGACTGAAATTGCAGGACTTAAAATGCTATATGTCACTTCCTTCATAGGACCAAATTTACTATCTAGCCTATTAAGAGCTACTCGAGCGTGATTGAGGTTTTTCATGAGATTTTTTATAAAATCTGCTTAGGGCTTTAATTGGATTGCTATACTCGTCTACTGATGTAATCCTCCATTTCTGTTTGTAGCCGGCCATTGGGATTGTTCTGGGATTTATAGGGTGTAAGATGATACTCGATTTCTTCGGTAAGTGGTGCTGGTTGAAATATAATCTCCACTTGCTCATAGCCTAACGATTAGACAATCAGTCGTACTTTCTCAATGGATATGCATGTTTTCAAACTGAAATATCTTACTCTAGAAAACACAATAGAAACAAAAGTATGTTATTTCATAGTGCAATTACGCATTATGTTAAAAGAAGTATGAAGGGTCGACCCGCCTAACGGTTAGACCGAAGTATGTTGTATTAACATTTACATGTTGTGCAGGTTTCCATGTATCAACTGAGGTTTCACTTGGATTGGTAGCAACTTCTCTCATAAGTGGGGTGTTGTTGAGTTTAGTGAAAAAGACTGACTGACTGACTCTCTCTCTCTCTCTCTCTCTCTCTCTCTCTCTCTCTCTCTCTCTCTCTCTCTCTCTCTCTCTCTCTCTCTCTCCATGTTTGGTTAAGCTTAATCCTTATGGATAACCTAATTGGAGATTCCTTTGTTGTTATCATGTTCCTTAAAGGATTGATTGAGCTTTGGTTCCACTCTGTTAATTCTGTAGAGATAGAATGTGTGTTAATTGTGTTGGGATTGTTGCACCCTAAAATTACAGATCACTAGGCTCCCAAAAAAGTGTGGCCCAAATGCAAACCAAAACCCAAAAAGAATAGAGAACCAGGACCAAGATGCAATGTCCACCCCGCGGACGGCCTAGACGCATGGAATTAGGGTTGTTGATTACCCTCGGAAGCTTGCCGAGGAAGGTTGGTATCGTCTGAATCAAAACTGGCAAAGTTGATGTCACTGCCCAATTTATCCCATCAATGGCGCCACTTTACGCCTCTAATTGACGTCTAGCATTTAATGCACTATCACTTTTTTTTTTCGTGTATAAATGCCGACCCTCGGGTCCCAAACAAACATAATCAAGAATCCGAGAACAAGAAACACCATACTACTACCACGTAACAGTTAGACAACTTTACACAAGAATTTGTAACAGTTAGACAACTTTACACAAGAATTTATATTTACGAGGATTTAGGATCAAATGGTTTTAAGTTGATCGTTGACCAAAGAGCTCAATTATCAACCTCCAAATCGATGTTTTATAGGAAGATACACGCCCTGAAATTATATAATGTAATGCCACCACTCGGGCCACTTGAAATACAAAATAAATAGCTTATAGTAGTTTAAAAATGTAAATCATTTCAACACAAAAATTCAAACCCATAACATTAATCACATCTTCAAAAGTTCAGCTCCGATCACCGGCGACCATGGCCACCGAGTAAGCTCCGATCAATGTCCGCCTGAATTTTATTTTCCCGTTTTTCTCTTACGCCATTTATTTTTCGCATGTTCGGTTCGTATATAATTTATTAAGATTTGGATATGTTCAATAGCCATCAAGAAGTTCTTTCTCCTACCTTGGATTCAACTTCTGACCCACCATCAATCTTTGATGGCACCATTAGGTATTTGTTTTACTATGTTTATGCATAATTTGTGCAAAAATTGGAGCTAATTACTGCAAGATTTGTTTGTGATTAATTATGTGTAGTTTTTTGTTTTGTTTGAAGGTTGTATGTGAATTATGAGTGCCCCTTTTGCCAGCGTGTGTGGATTGTTAGGAACTTTAAGGTTGTATCTCTATTTCCCTCCCCCTTTATATAGTTCATAAATTTTTGCGTGAGGCGGATTAGCGTTAGGCGAGTTGACTCGTCATACTATTTTAACAAAGAATGGGTACTTGTGCCATGAATTTCATAATTTTGTTTATGTTATGTTTGAAACACAGATTTTTATATAAGACTGCCTAACTATTATGCGGGGAGACCAGTTACAAATTTTAAAAAATAAAGGCATACTTATTTTATGATGTCATGCTTTTGTTTATGTTTTTCGATAGAGTATGTGATTAGGGAAAGTGTACGAGTGAGAAAGATAAACGAGATACTATCTCGTAAAACTCACAAAACTCAACAATATCTTATTTCATTTAAAATCAACCATTGAATAACCAAGAAGAGGGGTCTTTAAATAAGACACCTAAAACCTTAAAAGCTATCTTGTCCACCAAGCCACTAAATATTTAAATACTAAAAATTAATAATAATAATAATAATAATAATAATAATAATAATAATAATAATAATAATAATAATAATAATAATAATAATAATAATAATAATAATAATAATCTAGTCTACACCATTCTCACCCGGTTCGGAAGGCTTCACCCTCGAAGCAAATGCGTTCACGTGGCTGGTGTGTGAAGGCGAACCCATGATATTAATCCCCATCGTTTCCCCCTGTCGAACACGAAGGTTGAACGACACTGTGATCTACCTTGACTAGCCACAAAATCCTCGGCTGCTCGAATGGAACTTTTCCGCTCTTCAACTTGAGGTACCCGACCAACCCAAACAAATACTACGGAATCCCAATCCAATAAATAGCATTTTTTGTTTCTGAGAAGTGAGTTGGAAAGTTCACCATCGTCAACAATGACAACATCACACTTTCCGTCTGGAAACTGCCTCAACATATATAACCGCGTATCAAACTTGTCTTCTGCAGGTGTCTGAAATCCAGATGCAACACCACCTTCAATGGCTATGAAACATGGTTTAAAAGATGACAAAATTTGCCAGACTCGTGCCCTTGGAAATCTCCATACTACACAGTTTCAATAGTTTTGATAGCAGCAGATCCCGCTTCATCCTCCGATCCCAGAGGTTCCTCATCGAAAATCAGTGGACCATCGTACAATGGACCGTCATCTTGCTCTCCGCCGAAGTAGGGGATGTCAATGCGAAATGGGCCCTCCCATCGACTATATTCGCGATCAAATTCTCAATCGCGTCGGGCACGATATCTGCCCGTGAAGGCAGCCTACTCGCTCCTGCCTTTGTCGTTGCGTTGATCGTCACCGTCCACGAAGACCGTGCCACATCGCCACATGTCACGGCCGCCGTATGCAGCGAAAGGGTCAGCCTCGACATGCAAAGGTTGCCACTCGCCGCCGTCTTCGTCACCGGGCGGTGGTTGTGGAGATCTCCAGCGGGGCGTCCCGCCTGGACCACAACCTCCGTGAACTCCCCCGCAAACGCCCAGGTTGTCGGCGTCACGGTTCGTCTGCAAATCCTCAACCACGTTGTTGATCGTAAGACGCACTTCTTCGATCCCCGTTGAAAGATCCTCAACCCGACGATCCAATTGATTGATCTGGCGACCGAAGCCCGTGGTTTTTCGATCCGGATACTCAATGGTGGCGTCACGCCCGTCGATGTCGTCCTTCCGTGGCGGCATCTTGAATCGTGCTGACTTCTGATACCAACTGATGTAGGGATAGCGTACGAGTGGGAAAGATAAACGAGATACTATCTCGTAAAACTCACAAAACTCAACGACATCTTATTTCATTCAAAATCAACCACTGAATAACCAAGAAGGGGGTCTTTAAATAAGACACCCAAAACCCTAAAAGCTATCTTGTCCACCAAGCCACTAAATATTTAAATACTAAATAATAATAATAATAATAATAATAAAAATCTAGCCTACACCAGTATGTCATTTCAGTTTGAAAATATACATATCTATCGAAAAAATATATCTGTCTAACCGTTAGGCCTGCCTAATAACTGCATTACTATTTTTTTTATAAATTCTTGTGGGAAACTCTGTAAGTCAATCCGACATACTTTTTTATTTATTTTTTTTCTTTTCTTTTTATTACTTTTTTTGCAAAGATGCATACTTATTCTTCGAAATGTTTTTATATTGTTTTCGAGAGATGACATTTCGATTTGAAAGCATACATATATATTTCTATAAGTCTTGAAACATTAGAAAAACTGATTATTTGTCACTGATTTATTTCTATAAATATGCATGGCTAATGGCTTATGTGCCTTCTTCTTAGGGCTTTGTCATTATTGGAGCCAATTTCCTCTTGTTACTTTTTCTCAGGGCTTACAAAACAAGATCAAATTGGTGTCCATTCATCTTCAAGACAAGCCTTCATAGTTCAAGGAAAAACTATATCCTGACAACAAGGTATATATTAGTATCCTTAAAAAGCATAAAAATTGTTCAAATTCCATTGCATTATTTACATCAATTTTCAGTCACTCAATCTTTCTTTATTTTTTATCGGTTATGTAGGTTCCGGCGTTAGAGCATAACGGGAAAGTCATCGGAGAAAGCTTGGATTTGATCATATACTTAGATGTCAACTTTGAAGGACCATCACTTTCACCTAATGTAAGAGACTAAGAGTGCAGTATTTTAATTCTACTTGTTAGTATTAAGAGGAACTGTTGTAATTAATTAACTTGTGTACAAGAAAAAAAAAAATACTGTAGGATCCCGAAAAACTGAATTTTTCTCAAGAGTTAATGGCTCGGTTGGACTCATTCACAAAAAACGTGTTTTCATCGTTCAAAGGAGACACTGTTAAGCAATCTGGTAATGCATTCTTTCATAACTTTGTTACACAACAAAATTAAAGCTATGAAATAAAGAATTCGACCCGTTTTCTTGTTTTTTTTCAATATCAGGTGGTGAATTCGATTACTTGGAGACATCACTTGAGAAATTTGATGACGGACCATTTTTTCTCGGACAGTTTAGCCAAGTACGTGACATATCGGGTCATTTTTTTTTCGCATCTCGACATAAAAATCGAATCTTGATGGGATTTTTTGTATCTCTTTACTTTTTTTGTTCTTACACAGAGTGTATTTTGTTCTGGCCTTGGTTTTGTTCAGGTGGATGCTGCTTATGTTCCGTTTATCGAAAGGTTTCAAATCTTTCTTCAAGAAGAGTTTAGTTACGAGATAACATCCGGCCGGCCAAAGCTTGCGGCATATTTGGAGGTTTGTTCTTAAGTTCAATACGAACGTTCGTTTGGACTGATAAGGATAATGTTGTTGTTAGGACTGCAAACGAACCGAGCAGCTCGCGAGCGCCCGAGTCAAAGTTCGGCTCGAGCTCGTGTTTGACCGAACTCAAGCCGAGCTCAAGCATGTTATCGAGTGGATCTCGAGCATAGGTTTTGGAAGGTCAAGCGGCTCAAGATATATAATGAATTACTAAAATACCCGTTATATATAGATCTTACAGTATCTTATACATGTACTTAATGGTAAATTTACATGAAATTCGAGTCGAACTTGAGCTAAGCTCGAGCAATCTGTCGAGCATTTTGATTTTAATCAATCTCGAGCCGAGCTCGAGCGATTTTCTTTTGTTGTCGAGTCGATCTCGAGCATTATAATCAAGCTCGAGCACGAGCACGTATAAAAGAAAATTCAATCTTGCTCGATAAGGCTAATGTTCGGCTTGTTGCAACCCTAGTTGCTGCTAAAGCTTGATGAAAGTTAACCGAGTATGTTGTGTTTTTTTTTTTTTATGTTTTTTTTTGGTACATAACCTTTTAAGGAAAGCTCACATATGAAGCTGCCCATTCTGTGCATTTTTGCTTTTGCAGGAGATGAACAAGATTGATGCTTACAAGCAAACGAAATGTGATCCGAAATGGCTCGTCCGGTTTTACAAAGCTCGTCTAGCGGTAATTTTCTCTTTAACATTTCACGACTAACCAACTGTAAAATCAAGTTGCTCGACTGTAAAGCTTTATTCTCCTCTTTTGCAGGCATTGGGTTAGGATTTCCGGTTGATTTGCTGCTGATGAACGACAAAGTTTGATTTTTTGATCTTCTTAATTCCAGTCTCTAAGTTGAATAAATAAGCATCAGTGTTGTTTTTGTTTCTGATGAGTTATGACACTAGTTATGTGTGTAGTCTTGATGACACAATACAGTGAATTCCAATCTGATTGAGTAAAATTAAATTTGTATTGATTTGAATGTTTATTTTATATAAATGAAATTTTTTAAATTATTTTGCATATTATTCTTTGATTGCATATAATGTCATATAGATGCATTTGTAACTTTTTAAGAACTTATTACTAATTTCCTGTGCAATTAGACTTAAATCAGGTGCAATTTTTGTAATTTTTCAAGAATTATCACAAAAGCTAAACACTGCCACTTTTACAATATTCTTCAAACTCAGAACCTGCAGAGTAAATTTTGAATCATACATTCAGAGCGCGATGCATTTTTATTACTTTGCTAATGGAGGCAATGGACAGAACAGACATATTATTAAAAAAAAAAAAATATGGTCAATTTTCATACACATATTTGGAATGAATGTCGAGTGCGAGTCGTACCATCCGTAACGACTCTTGAACGTTCGCGTGTCGACTTAAAAACTTTCGAACGAAATACATATCTAAACAACAGCAAAAAAAATCGGAAGAGAATAATGGAAAAAAAAGCCTCTTACTCGAAGCTTGTTCCGTAATCTTTTTTGTTTTTTTTTTCATTTTTTCTTGATCACAATTTTTTGTTCTTCGTTCGCGCTCGGGAAGTCTCGGGATTTGCAGCCTCGGTTGACATTGCATGGTTGTGTCTTCCCTCGTACGTTGTTATGAAGTTAGCTGGCTCGTCTGTTATCCTCTCCACGTATTTCTTCACGTTGCACTTAGGAATCGTGCATCGGTAATAGCTCCTTCACGAAAAAACCGAGCGAAAATTTTTCACCAATGTTATTTTAGTTCAAGAAAGAATGTAAAAAAGTTCCGAAAATAGTACTTATAAAGCAAATATTTATCGCATTCTTGCCGAAACTCGAATACCAACAATAATGATGACATTTTTTTTCGAACCTCGGGTACATATTCCCCTTCACCACTTTTTGGCCGTATTTTCTCCACCGAAACCCGTCTCGTATTGTCTCACATTCGCTATTAATGTTGCGAACAAAAGTCGTGGGCTCGGACGAGTTGCCTCCTTCATTCATGCAGCTATCTTTCATTATATCATTAACTCGTCTCCTAAAAAAAATACAAGAACTCGGAAGCTCGTCACTTATCTCAATAATACCTATTAGGGGAAAGTAAAAAAAGTATAAAATAAAACGCGCAAAACTTACATTCTTTTACTCTTGACGACCTCACGACATTCGGCCTCCAAAGACTCACACTCATCAACACTCACACTCACACCCATTGAGCTATTAGAAGTCCCGACACTTGAATTATTATTATTATTGCACGTCGTGTCTTCAAAAGGGTCATCATTATTAATAACAGGAAAATTCATCGGTTGGCCAAGTGATTCATTAGGAAAAGAAGAAGGATTAATTTCGACCTCATCACGAGGGTTCGACGAGTGGTTGTGATCGCCTTTGTAAACTACCTCTGAAATTCGGCCGTCGGGCGTTTTCTCCACTTTTTTCTTGACTGGACAATTTGGGTGCGTGCATTTGTAGTAGCTTCGTGGGTATTCGCTACCTTTGACCTGTTTTTGACCATATTTTCGCCAGTTGTGGCCGTCTTGAGAAAACCGGTTAGTGTTGCTTTTAGCGAGAAATTTGGTTTCGCTTTCGGGATTTTGTTGTAATATGGCATTTGCATTTTGCTCCGGCTGCAGGGGAAGGTCAAGTGATGGTGTCTGGTTATTTTGGTGCTTGGCATTTTGCGGCGGTTGAAATTGAGTGTAAACGTCGACAGTTGCTCGTGTAGGGATAATACCACTCTCTCCCTATAAAAAATAAAAAAATAAAAATAAGCGATTGTCGGCTTTTCACTTTATACGAGGGTACTCAGCTGTTAAATTAAACGAGCAGCTAGTTAGCTCTGCTCGGCTCGGCTCGTCTCGTTTGATAAACGAGCCCAGCTCGAGCTCATTTAAAGCTCATTCAGTTAACGAGCCGAACTCGGCTTGGCTCGATAAGGCTTGAAAAGATGATTTTTATGTATTTTTCTATAGTTCGACTCGATTTTGGCTCGTTAAGGCTCGAACTCAGCTCATTAATATTGGTAGACGAGCCGAGCTCGAGCTTGATTACAAGCTCGTTAAGAGCTCGAGCTCAGCTTGGCTCGTTTACACATCTAGAAGGTAGTGCGTTTAGATTTCGAATTACGGTTATTCTACGTTTACGCACAATAAAGTGGCAAAAAATTACTCTTGTTCAAGTTGTTCGAGTTATAGCTTCGATTTGCAAATACAGTCAAGATCCTCGACTACATTTCGTTCCTACTCACACAATAAATCACTTCCTACACAAGTAATATCGAGAGGACTCTGCATTTAAAGAAAATCATTCAATACACGATAAACGTTAGGAACAAAAGAAGCTTTTAATTTCGTAATATATACGAACACTGTAAATTACTAACCAAGTTCGCCAAGAGAGCAACAGTCTTCTTCGAAACAAGCTTAGCTATCGGCTTGTACACCACATTTTCACCGCATTTCGATTTCGGGACCTCTTTAGATGGATCCGATGCTACTGCAGAACCGAACGGCTCGGCCTATAACAACAAAAGCAACATACCAAGCGAAAATTCAACGAATATGGCAAAACAAAGTGGCCCTTTTGGGGGGAAAATGAAAGAAAAGGAATTGCTACTTTTCTTTACCTCGGCCAAACTAGAGTTGCACGTTGGCCTAGACCGAACGGTCCTTGGCCGAACGACAGTAACCGGAGGCTCGGCAAGAGCAGCCGGTGAAGAAGGATTATCGGCACCCGGAATAACTTCAGAGAAGGGTAATTTATTGAAATTTGAAAATCTTGGCCTAGTTGCAACTGGTTTAGCAATCACAATTTTGTCATTCTCTTTGATTTCCATCATAATTTTTTGAGATTCTACTCCTGAAAAAAGAAGGAAAATCAAATAAAAAAATCATATGCTGGAATTTCAACCATTTTATATTGTTTTGCTAAATTTTCTACCAAAGAACACTCACAGAAGCACTAAAATGAAATTAAATTAAAATCAATTTGGTAGTAAAAATTTAAATCAGAGTGACAACAAGTGATGGATCTAATAACAGGGGAATTCAAAATGAAAACAAGATATAGGGTTAGCTCAAAAAAACAACAAGAATCAAGACTGATATTTCCTCATCACCAAACTTAAAAAAAAATATAAATAAATAAATAAAACTAAAAAAATAATGATGATAATTATAACAAGAAAAATAAAAAAGCAAACATTTTTCAAGATTAATTGCACCCAATTTCTCATCTGAAGAAACCCATCAGCACTTTGCTTAGAAAATCACAGTTTCCATTTTTTGTATTTCTTTTAATAAAATGGGCAATTTCAAGAATTTAATATATAGGCACAAAAGGTATCAAGAACAGAACTTTTTCCCATTTTATGCCCTTACCTCCTTAATGGGGGTTAAAATCATAAACCCCATTAGCCAAATCTGTAAACAGGAGCCCAGAAAAGAAAAAAAAGAC